>CM044356.1:219579912-219724912 GCA_024294585.1 Vipera latastei
GAATCCTTACAGAAAGAGATCTGAACTCAAAACAGGGAGGAATTTCCTGCCCACGAAAGCAATTCCGAAGTGGAACAGCCTGTCTCCTGATGTGGACATAAACTATAAGAACATTAGCCTGCAGCATAACCTCTGAGAACCTCTACCCATTAGTAGGTCAGGTAAAGTTACACAAGGAATCAGCTACAATTTCTTAAGCCTGACCGAGGCCTAAGAAAAAAAAACCCGGTTCTTACAGAGGAGTTTGATACGCAGCCTCTTGTAACTCGCTGAGAGCATTCATGCTCCTTCCATAAACCTCCTGAAAAGTTCATTTCCCCAGCTGCTTGGGGATGTGAGAGGGAAAGGAGCAAAGTCCCTCTTAACAACAGAAGAGGATATTTGTAAGTCAGGGTTGAACTGTGGGGTCCAGTGTAGAGAAGAGCAACAGAGATGATTAGAGAATCGGAGGCTAAAGCAGGGGAAGAACAGTGGCAGAAATTGGATATGTCTAGTTTTATGAAAAGGGATGTGGTGGCTCAGTGGGTTAGGACGCTGAGCTTGTCGATCCGAAGGTCGGCAGTTTGGCGGGTCGAATCCCGAGTGCCGCATAGCAGAGTAAGCGCCTGTTACTCGTCCCAGCTTCTGCCAACCTAGCAGTTCGAAAGCACGTAAAAATGCAAGTAGAAAAATAGGGACCACTCTGGTGGGAAGGTAACAGTGTTCCGTGCGCCTTTTGGCGTCCAGTCATGCCGGCCACATGACCACGGAGATGTCCTCGGACAAGCGCTGGCTCTTTGGCTTTGAAACGGAGATGAGCACCGGCCCCTAGAGTCGGAAACGACTAGCACGCATGTGCGGGGGAACCTTTACCTTTACCTTACTGGTGCTCAAAATAGAACGTGGGGCTGGAAGAAACCTCAAAGGACTTTTGCTCTATCTTGGAAGCTTCTTCTGCCTGAAAAGCCTTGGATCCATATAACCTGGGTCTTTCTGTCTGTCTCTGTCTCTCTGTCTCTGTCTCTCACTCACTCTTGGTCTCTCTCACTCTCTGTCTCTCTCTGTCTCCCTCCCTTTCTCTCTCTGTCTGTTGCTCTTTCTCTCTGTCTCTCTCTTTCTGTGTTTGTGTCTCTCTGTGTTTCTTTCCCTGTGTTACTCTCTGTATCTCTCTCTCTCTCTCTCTCTGTTGCTCTTTGTCTCTCTCTGTTTCTTTCTGTTTCTCTGTGTGTGTGTGCTTCTTTCCCTGTGTTTCTCTCTCTCTCCCCCCCTTCTCTCTCTCTCTGTCTGTTGCTCTTTCTCTGTCTCTCTCTCTCTGTCTCTCTGTGTGTTTCTTTCCCTGTGTTTCTCTCTCTCCCTCTCTCTCTCTCTCTTTCTTTCCGTGTTTCTCTCCCTCCCTCTCTCTCTCTCTCTCTCTGTCTGTTGCTCTTTCTCTCTGTCTGTGTGTCTCTCTGTTTCTTTCTGTTTTTCTCTCTGTCTCTCTCCCTCTGTTTCTCTGTCTCTCTGTGTGTGTGTGTTTCTTTCCCTGCGTTTCTCTCTTTCTCTGTCTCTCTCCCTCTCTCTGTGTCTCTCTCTCTCTGTGTCTCTCTCTGTCTCTTGTTGCAAGGGACTTTTGGAGTGCAACAATCCTTCTGATGCCAAGCAACTGATGCCCAAGTTATTTTCACCCCACCCAGTAAGCAACCAGCTGCCCGTAGTGTACCGATTTCATACGAGGCCACAGCAGTCACGCAGAATGCTTCTTCCTTGCCACACTCCCTGAAACGAAGACACCGCAGGTTGGTGCGCTGGTTGTCGCACACGAAGCACGTCAGTGGGAAAACTGCAGAAGGCAAGAAGGAAGAAGGGGGGAAAAGCGAAGAGCACTTCGGACTTGAAATCAACATCTGGCAGATATCCTTGCCCAAAGATGTGGTTTGGCCTCTGAATCCCCAACTGAGTATAACAGCTTTATCTTAAACCTTTTCAGGTTTTGCTTGCTGGTCTAGGATCAAAATCAACCACTTTTATCGTTATTGTACTTTAAAGGAGGTACGATGGGTCAGCAGTTAAAAATGCTGAGCTTGTCAGCTGGAGAGATGACAGTTCGAGACCCGAGCGCTGCATGACGGGGTGAGCCCCCGTTCCTTGCCTCAGCTCCTGCCCACTTAGCAGTTTGAAAGCAGGCAACTGCGAGTAGATAAATAGGTACCACTTTGGTGGGAAGGTAACAGCGTTCTGTGCACTTTTGGCATATAGCCACGCTAGCCACATGACCACAGAAATTGTCTCCACACAGCACTGCCCCCTAGAGGGAGAAATGACTGCACAGGGGAAACTTTACCTTTTGTCCTTTAAAACAGAGGTCCCCAACCTTTGGGGCATCAGGGACCGGTTCCGTGGAAAGAGGTTTTTCCATGGACCAGAGGGTATGTGGGTTTGTGTGCTGCCTGCATCTTGCGGATGGGGCATTGCCTGCTTGTATGGGCCGGTTGCTGGCATTCCGCAACCCGGGTACCAGACCATGGAGCGGGGTTTGGGGGCCCCTGCTTTAAAAAGATACTCCTTATCTTCTGCTGGTTATAGTTAGATTTAAAAAACTCCTTTTGCTTGTTTGTTGTTGTTGTTTTTGTTGTTGTTATTCATTTATTAGTATTATTAGTTTAGTATTAGTATTATTAATTTATTATTATCATTATTATTAATTTATTATTATTATTGATCATCGCACAGTCAGCCAGATGTTCAGACTGGATTCGGCAATTTTGTCTACCTTTCGCGTCCTTACCAAGGACCTGGGATAGGCAGATGTGGATGTTTGATGGTATCACAGATCTCGTCGCAGGATGGAAGCAGTTCCTAGTAAGGCCGCCTTTTGCAATTGACTAATGTTGAATTTGTCAATGCCGATGATGGTGCTCAAGTGGTGCTCCAGTTGTTATGGGATTGCACCCAAGGCACCTATTACTATTGGTACCACTCTTGCTTGCCTTTGCCACAGTCGTTCTATTTCTATTTGTAGGTCTTTGTATTTTGTTATCTTCTCCAGTTCTTTCTCGTCTATTCTGCTGTCTCCAGGAACTGCCACGTCCACTATCCAGACTTTTTTGTCTTTCTTATTGACAATTGTTAAGTCCGGAGTGTTATGTTGCAGGTGCTTGTCTGTTTGAATTCTGAAATCCCAGAGCAGTTTAACTTTATCATTCTCTACGACTTTCTCTATTTTATGATCCCACCAGTTCTTGCTTACAGGCAAATTATATTTCTTGCAGATCTTCCAATGCACCATTGTTGCTTCTTTGTCACGCCGCTGCTTCTAGACAGTCTGTGCTATATTATGATGGTGGTGATGATGATGATGATGATGATGATGATGATGATGATGATGATGATGACATGAACCTCAGTCAACTGAACACTCAAATTGACTGGCGCTAATGGTTGACACAGGTTGCTGCCAGCATCCTAGGTATCAACCAGGTATCTCCTTAAAACGTAAGATGTAGCTTTGCTGGAGTTATTGCAAGAAGCTGCAATTTCTTGATGTATTTTGCAAAGTTTTTGGACATAGTTCCCAGTGCCCCGATGATAAATGGGTGTCACTGTTACACGGTTCATCCATAATCGCGCAGTCTCAATGGCCAGGTCGCGGTATTTCGTAATTTTTCCCAGTCCTTTTTCTTTAACTTTGGCAACTCTTGGTACAGCGATATCAATCAACTGTACGCTTCAGTTCTCTATGACTGTGATATCTGGCGTGTTGTGTTCCAAATGGCGATCTGTCATTATTATTATTATTATTATTATTATTATTATTATTATTATTATTATTATTATTATTATTATTATTATTATTATTATTATTGTTGTTGTTATTGTTGTTGTTGTTGTTGTTGTTGTTGCTATTATTATTGTTGTTGTTGTTGTTGTTGTTATTGTTGTTATAATTATTGATTTGGTGCACAGTCAGTCAGATGTTCAGACTGAATTTGGCATTTTTGTCCACCTACTGAGTCCTTCCCAGGGACCTGGAATTGGCAGGTCTGGATGTTTGATAGGCTGAAAGGTATCGTCACAGGATGGAAGCTGTTGCAAATGAAGCTGCCTTTTGCCATTGACTTCTGCTATTTACTTATATCCTACTATATGTCCCTATCTTAGTCCCACAGCCAGCCTTACCACTTTGTCTCTTGTTTTTCTTTCTCTTCTTTCTTGGTCCATATTTTCAGCTTACCTGTGCTTCATCTTCCTTGTTTCTATTAAGCCTGTACCTCTAATCTTCCATTTCTCCAGACCACAGAGTATGGGGACCTTACAATCAGGATATTTGGTAAAATGCTGCTGAACTGGGGTCTTTTGTGTCTACGTCACAGTTTGTGACTTCTGATGAGCACATGGTGAGCTACATGTCCCTGTGGGAGCAGAGATGGCATTCTGGCAGAGATCAGCAGCCAAAGAGTGGATCCTGGCCACTGAAATCTCTCCGGAGAAAAGAGATATTATGGGATTGCCCATATATACTCCTGACAGCTGTTCCTTAAAAGTAGACTGTAAGAACCAAGGTTTTTGCAGTCGATTGGTGAGCCAAACAGCTGGGATACAACAGATTCCAGCTAAGCTCACAGTGGTAATGTAGCCTCTAAGGACATAAAGGTCATTTTTTTTGACAAACAAGGAAATTATTGTTTTATATAAAATGACATTTTTCTGTACAATACTGTTATTTTTCTTATTTTTCTTTCTATTTTTTTTTCTTTTCTGTACTATTTTTTTCTTTTTATTTTACTTTGCATCAGCTTTCATATTTTCAGTTGTAATAGTTACTAAAGTTTTTTTTTTTAATCTAGGTCAAAGTTGTTCAGTTGAAGAATTTTAGATTTTTACATGAAGAAAGAAGCTGAACTTGCTTTCCTAAATGGCTTCCCCCAATTATATGGTTTCAGCATTTGACCTGGACTGCAAGGAGATCTAATTAGATAGATTAGATCATCTTTATTGTTATTTTTTTACTAGCACACATTAAAAATGAAATTCTGTTGCCTATTCTCAAAAGCATATACATACACAACGCACATATAAACATGCTACACACACACACAAACACACACACATATACATACATATTTGTTGTTCTTGTAAGTTGTGAAGTCGTGTCCGACCCATCACACCCCCCATGGACAACGTTCCTCCAGGCCTTCCTGTCCTCTACCATCTTCTGGAGTCCATTTAGGCTCATGCCTACTGCTTCAGTGACTCCATCCAGATACTCTGTGTGTGTGTGTGTGTGTGTGTGTGTGTGTGTGTGTGTGTGTGTGTGTGTATGTTAAATGTTTGTTAAGCATTCAGAATACACTTGCTTAGTCCCAGAGACGGGACAAATCTTATTTCGTGTTTCAGCCTAGCCCAAGGCAGTAGCTACAGCAGTGGCAGCTCATATTTGTGTAAATTTTTTGGCTTGCTAACAAAGAATAAAGAGAGACCGATATGATCATTTCAAACTTATTTGTTCTCATCAGTCAGCCATACCCTTCTGAGATTCCAACCTGGGCCGACTGCATCTTAAGCAGTTGTTTTAACCCCTAGGCCACAGACACCTCTCCTCTCTCTCTCTCTCTCTCTCTCTCTCTCTCTCTCTCTCTCCTCTCTCTCTCTCTCTCTCTCTCTCTCTCTCTCTCTCTCTCTCTCTCTCTCTCTCTCTCTCTCTCTCTCTCTCTTAGCTGAGCAAGCCAAAAAATTTACACAAATATGAGCTGCCACTGCTGTGGCTACTGCCTGTAGATGGCCTTGGGCTAGGCTGAAACAGGAAATAAGATTTGTCCCGTGTCTGGGACTAAGCAAGTGTATTCTGTATGCTTAACAAACATTTAACACATATCTTCCTTGCTTCTCAGCTAACAGAGAGAGAGAGCCTGTGGCCTAGAGGTTAAAACAACTGCTTAAGATGCAGTCAGCCCAGGTTCGAATCTCAGAAGGGTATGGCTGACTGATGAGAACAAATAAGTTTGAAATGTCTCCCTTTATTCTTTGTTAGCAAGCCAAAAAATTTACACAAATATGAACTGCCACTGCTGTGGCTACTGCCTAGATGGCCTTGGGCTAGGCTGAAACAGGAAATAAGATTTGTCCCATCTCTGGGACTTAAGCAAGTGTATTCTGAATGCTTAACAAACATTTAACACATATCTTCCTTGCTTCTCAGCTAACAGAAAGAGAGAGAGAGCCTGTGGCCTAGGGGTTAAAACAACTGCTTAAGACGCAGTCAGCCCAGGTTCAAATCTCAGAAGGGTATGGCTGACTGATGAGAACAAATAAGTTTGAAATGATCATATTGATCTCCCTTTATTCTTTGTTAGCAAGCCAAAAAATTTACACACACACACACACACACATATATATATACACATCCTTACATACTGTATAAATACATGAATTATTAATCACTGTCTATCTTGAATACGTAGCGAAAAGAGGAAGCTTTAGAATTCACAAGGTTAATACGGTATGGAACAAAACTGTGACTGAATCTGGATGTTCTGCTTCGGATACCATGAAGCCCCCTCCTCCCAGAAGGTAACAAGGAAAACAGGTCGTGAAGAGGATGCGTAGTGTCCAAGACAACCTTGTGGACCCTGATCAAGCAATGCTTATGTGCTATGTCCTGGATGGGAGGGAGGGAACTGCAAATAATCTTTTCTGCCGTCCTCACCACTCTCTGCACCACCTTCCTGTCTGAAGCAGGGATGCTTCCAAACCAGACTGTGATGCTGTATGACAGGATCCGCTCGATCGTCCCTCTGTAGAAAGTGGTCATGACAGGGGAAGGAAGATGTGCTTTCCTCATGAGATGCAGAAAATGTAAATGCTGCTGTGCCCACTTCACCAGTGTCTCACTGTTGAGCGACCAGGCCAGCCTGTCAATCAACCCTAAAATAAATCAACCCTGACTGATCCTTGGAAGGACAGATAGTGAAGCTCAGATACTTTGGCCAGCAACTGAGAAGAGGGGAATCCTTGGAGAAGACCTGGGGTTGGGAAAGATGGAAAGCAAAAGGAGAATGGGACGGCAGAGGAGATGGCTAGATGGTGTCCTCAACTCAATGAACATGAGTTTGTCCAACTCCAGGAGACAGTGGAGGACAAGAGGACCTAGTATGCTATGGTCCATGAGGTTGGCAAGAGTTGGACATGACTTAGCAACTGAACAACTGGTAGAACTGGAACCCTTGAAATGTTCTACCTCTCCCAACAAATAATGCTTCCAAGTAGAATATAGGTCAATGAACAAGTCAGAGCTAGAGTTGGATAAATCTATCAGTGCCTGAAGCTAACTTTGGCAATCGATCTGTGTTGGTCTAGCAGTGCAGGCTTACCTTCATTTTTAAGCAAAAGCAGCAGACCAAGGACGACAACGTAGGCCTTCATGGTGACAGGTTCTCCTTCTTGAGACCTTCAAGTGAACCTTGGAGGACCTGATGGAGCAGTGGACGTACCTTCTCCAAAGGAACTGGAACACTTGTGAACAATGATATACACGCATGTGGGTGACTCGCCTTGCCTTCCCCTTTGGGAGGTACAACTGAGAAGATCAATGGTTGCCTCCAGAAAACAGGTTTGGTAAAATGTTTCTAACACTTTCTCCACCATCAAAAGCTCCTCCTCCTCCTCCCCCTCCTCCTCCTTCTTCTCCTTCTCCTCCTCCTCCTCCTCCTCTTTGCCCTGCCACTTCTCCAGCTGGGGAAGATCACTGGCTGGCTGAAGATCACCTGAAGATCAACAAATGGCTGTGGCTGATTTGCAAAACACTTGAATCAGAGCGCCCACGTTCCTGCCAACGTGAAAGCAACTTATGATGCAGGATCTAGTGAACTGTTTATCTAGAATGTCTGGTCCAAATGTATGGAATCTGTTTGATTTATGTGTAAGTATTGAGGCCCCCGAGAAGATGATTGTAGATATCTAGCCCTTCACATTATCTCCTGTTCATCAAGGATCTTTTGAAGTAACTAAGGATTACCTGGATGGATCCAGAGAATCATGAATATGGGTAGTTCTCCACTTACCGCCATGCAAAGTCACAATGACACTAAGCCACTGCCAGCAGGAATTCTGGGAGTTGAAGTCCACAAGTCATAAAGGGGCCTTACCGGCTGGTTCCCAGGATAGGGATGGTTTAGGGAACTATTTATTGGTCTTCACTTTGTGGTGTTCCTTGTTATCTTTTTGTGTTATATCTTTCACTACTTGCCCCTACTCATCTCTGCCTGTCCTCAACAATGTGGCCCACATACTGCAGAAGCTTATCCTGTGTCTCTCCAGTTTGATGATCGTACTTCTGCGCACTGCTCAAATTATGAAAGGGGGGATTATGTTTGTTTGTTTGTTTATTTATTTATTTATTTATTTATTTATTTATTTATTTATTTATAATTGAATTTCTATACCGCCCTTCTCCCGAAGGACTCAGGGCGGTGTACAGGGCAATAAAAGCACTACAAAAGTTACAAAAGTTAAAAGTAAATTAAATTAATGAAGCCCTAACAATAAATAATTAAAAATACCCCAAACCCTTAAACCAGGCCGGCCTGTTCAAATAAATAGGTTTTCAGATCCCGGCGGAAAGAGCGAAGGTCGGGAGCCATCCGGAGCTCAACCGGTAATTGATTCCAAAGGGCTGGCGCGCCCACAGAGAACGCCCTCCCCCTGGGGGACGCAAGCCGACACTCTCTGACCGACGGCACCCTGAGGAGGCCCTCTCTGTGGGAGCGCACAGGACGAAGGGAAGATGACGCCAGCAGCAGGTGCTCCCGTAAGTTGACCCGGAATTAGGAGACAGCATAGGAAGTATCAATTGTGAATATGTGGAGACGGCCCTGCTGTCTTTGGGCACTTGCAGAGTCCTGGCTGCAGGGTCATGAAAGGACAGCAAGGAAAACACATGTCCTAACCCCCCCCCCGGGAACGTACAATGTCTTTAAGGAAACCCCCCCAAAGGGAACATTTTTTAGCTACTTCTGCTTTCTCCCTTCTTAACTACAGTGTGCCAGAGTTAGTGGGTGAAATCTTTTATCTTATGTGTGTCAGCTTTGCTGGGTGGATTGCTTATGTAATCAGAAAGAATAAATTCAAGGATATAGTGTCATTCGGGGCTTCTCTTTTTTAGAGGAGCCCGTCTTTGTTCAGCTGAATAAAAACGTCAAAGCTTAACGGCAACTTCTGGTTTCCTGTTGTTTTTTTTATCAAGCAAAACCTCAGAACCTGCATATCAGTTCCCCACCTCCGCTCTAGAGTCAACAGAACAAAAATCTCTTCCCAAATTGTTGCAACTTTTCTCTGTACCAATTGCACATCTTCTTTCTTGCACCTCTCCACAAGTAGCCTGAACTCTGATTCTTAAAATAAATTAACGGGAAGCTTAGAAAAATCTGTGGCAATATGCAGGCAGAAATATAGTGGTAGCAACAGAAGCACACTTGACGGGCAAGGTCCTCTTAAGTCGGTTGCGTTGCTTCAGGACCTTTCTGTTCAGTGTGTGTTCCTGTCCAAATGTTAGTTATGGGAGTTATGGGAGAGTCACCTTCCGTTCTTCGTATGTTTTAGCCTCCAGTCCCCTGATTCTCTTTGTGGCTCTTCTCTGCACTCTTTCTAGAGTCTCAACATCTTTTTTACATCGTGGTGACCAAAACTGGATGCAGGGTTCCAAGGGTGGCCTTACCAAGGCCTTGTAAAGTGGTATTAACACTTCACATGATCTTGATTCTGTCCCTCTGTTAACGCAGCCTAAGGACTTTTGGGAGGAATCTCTTAAGATGCTTTTTTTTTACGAGGCAACTTGACTTCCTTGTTTTTCTTTGAAGACCTTTCGCTTCTCATCCAAGAAGCTTCTTCGGCTCTGATTGGACGATGAGCAATGGAAGGATTTATACTCCTTGCAGAAAGCTGGTCGTTTGCATCCTTCCCTTCCCCACCATCCAGTGAGAGCTGAAGAAGCTTCTTGGATGAGAAGCGAAATGTCTTGAAAGAAAAACACAGTTTTTGCCTCATGAAAAAAGCATCTCTGGGACAACTATGATCTGGATGGCCATTTAGC
Source organism: Vipera latastei (assembly GCA_024294585.1). Taxonomy (NCBI): domain Eukaryota; kingdom Metazoa; phylum Chordata; class Lepidosauria; order Squamata; family Viperidae; genus Vipera; species Vipera latastei. The sequence goes on from CM044356.1 coordinate 219,589,955, forward strand.
AAAATCTCTTGGGAGATTGGGGGAGGGGGGAGAAACTAAGGAGGGTCTAAGGAGGGAAAGAGCGCAGAGAAGAGCAACAAAGATGATTAGAGGTCTGGAGGCCGAAACGTACGAAGAACAGTTGCTGGAATTGGGTATGTCTAGTTGAATGAAGAGAAGGACGAGGGGGGACATGATAGCAGTCTTCCAATATTTGAGGGGCTGCCCCAAAGAAGAGGGAGTCAAGCTATCCTCCAAAGCACCTCAAGGCAGGACAAGAAGCAACGGATGGAAACTAACCAAGGAGAGAAGCAACCTAGAACTAAGGAGAAACTTCCTGACAGTGAGAACAATTAGCCAGTGGAACCACCTGCCTCCAGAAGCTGTGAATGCTCCAACACTGGAAGTTTTTAAGAAGAGACTGGCCAGCCATTTGTCTGAAATGGTATAGGGTTTCCTGCCTGAGCAGGGGGTTGGACTAGATGACCTCCAAGGTCTCTTCCAACTTTAGTAGTAGTAGTAGTAGTAGTTGTAGTTGTAGTTGTAGTTGTAGTAGTAGTAGTAGTAAAAGGTTCAAATTGTATTGAGCTTTGTAGAACCACATTCTCTCCAGATAAGGAGCAGTTCACACCCTGGAAGGATGCAACACGCCCCCTCCTTATTGTTGCACGTTCAGTGACACGCAGGAAAACGTGACCTTTTGGCAGATTATCTCTGCGACGGTTGACCAACCACGCAATTAAGAATTACAGCATCGTTCTGGAGAGCATTGCAACCGGGAGTTCGAGTTGTACTGCTGACATTTGGGCAGGCTTCTTCCAAGAAGGCGAAATCGTGGGAATTGCCTTGCCGTCATCACCACCACCACAATTACTCTTACCAAAATTACATGCCGGTTGCCAAGCCCCTGAAGGCTGATCGTGCGACTGTGGGGATAGTGAGATGGTTGTTACGGTGCGAGGAACTTCGGTCACAAAATGAATGGTTGTAAATCAAAAGTTAGTGATTTCCACATTAGATACCCTCTTAGTTGTTTCTTTGTCTAGTTTTTTTTTTCCTTTCCCCTTCCTTTGTTCCTTCTCTTTCCTTCCTCTTCCTTTCCTTCCCTCCCTTACTTCCTCTCAAACTCCTGACCTCCCTTCCTTCCCTTTTCCTCTTTCCTTCCTTCCTCTCCCTTCCTCTTAAATTCCAAACCTCCCTCACCCTTCCTTTCTCCCTCCCTCCTTCATTCCCTTCTTCCTTCCTTCCTTTTCCTCTCCCTTCCTCTTAAATTCCAGATCTCCCTCACCCTTCCTTCCTTCCTTCCTCCCTCCCTATTCCTTTTCCTTCTCCTTCTTTCCTTTTCCTTTCCTTTCTTAAATTCCAAACCTCCCTCACCCTTCCTTTCTCCCTCCCTCCTTCATTCCCTTCTTCCTTCCTTCCTTTTCCTCTCCCTTCCTCTTAAATTCCAGATCTCCCTCACCCTTCCTTCCTTCCTTCCTCCCTCCCTATTCCTTTTCCTTCTCCTTCTTTCCTTTTCCTTTCCTTTCTTAAATTCCAAACCTCCCTCACACTTCCTTTCTCCCTCCCTCCTTCATTCCCTTCTTCCTTCCTTCCTTCCTTTTCCTCTCCCTTCCTCTTCAATTCCAGATCTCCCTCACCCTTCCTTTCTCCCTCCCTATTCCTTTTCCTTCTCCTTTCCTTTTCCTTTCCTTCCTTTCTTAAATTCCAATCCTCCCTCAGCCTTCCTCCCTTCCCTCTCATCTTCTTTACTCTCCCTTCCTTTCTCTTAAATTCCAGTCCTCCCTCATCCTTCCTTCCTTTCTCCCTCCCTCTTCCTTCTTCCCTTTCCTCTCCTTCCTCTTAAAATTCCAGAATTCCCTCTCCCCCTTCCCTGCTTTCTCCCTTCTGAAGGGATTTTTTATTATGCTTAAGGTTGATGTTAGTAATAATATTGATATTAGTCGTGATACTTTGTAATCGTCTTTCTTTGTGTGCAAGCAGCTTTGTAGGTGCTTTATATTGGGAAATTAGTTATACAAAAGCAAATGTTTCATGCTTTAGAGGTACAGGGGATTGCTTGCATGAAAAGAGCATGGTGAGGGGAGGTGTAATAATAATAATAAGTTGGAAGGGACCTTGGAGGTCATCTAGTCCAACCCCCTGCTCAGGCAGGAAACCCTATACCGTTCCAGACAAATGGCTGTCCGGTCTCTTCTTAAAAACTTCCAGTGTTTGGAGCATTCACAGCTTCTGGAGGCAGGTGGTTCCACTGGTTAGTTGTTCCGTCAGGAAGTTTCTCCTTAGTTCCAGGTTGCTTCTCTCTTTGGTTAGTTTCCAACAGTTGCTTCTCGTCCTGCCTTCAGGCACTTTGGAGAACAGCTTGACTCCCTCTTCTTTGGGGCAGCCCCTGAGATACTGGAGCATTGCTATCATGTCCCCCCTCACTCTTCTCTTCGTTAAACTACACATACCCAATTCTAGCAACCGTTCCCTGTAGAAAAGGAGTTATGGTGGAACCTGGGTTGTTGTGTATGAGTCATCATCTAGGAATTATCTTTCTGTACCTTTTGGTTCCTGGTACCAAGACCAGATCTCTTTGTTCTGGAAAGGCATAAAAGGTGGAAGACATCTTTTCCTGGTTGTGGCCTTCATCTCTCTACCAGCCAGGAAGAGAAGAGAGATGTGGCCACCCAACTCTGTTTTGATCAAAATAAAAGTCGTTTGCTTGCTGAAACCTCCTCGGCTCAGGAATTTCTTTTGGCCCTTTTAAATTCCTGAGTAATGCTGGGGCAATTCTGAGGCTAAGTGTAAAGCCTTACGGTTCCTTCTTTCCTTCCTCTTAAACTCCCTCCCTTTCCTTGCATTCTTGCCACCAAATAGGGCAACTTCCTACAGCCAGGTGTGGGGACAGGCAGACCACGAAGCCCCTGGCAGTCTAAGATAACACAACCGCAAACCTCCTACTTTTTGGAGGGGGGACCGTTGTGGGTCTTTCTCCCCAAATTCGACTGAACAGCCTCAGGCGGTACAAAGACGCGCGCCCTCGTGTGGCGGAGAGGCTGCATGACATCAAGAAACCACCCAAGGAACCAAACCGAATCTTTGCAAACAGCTTTTTAATTGGTTGCAAAAAAAATTAGAAAAACAGGGCAATCCGATGACCTTATAAAATACATTTAAAGATAGATCCGCTGTTGAGCAAATCAAAAGAAAGACACAGCCTAAAAAAAAGGGAAAAAAAACAACTCCCCAGGGACAGGGCGCACTTAAAAAAAAAAACAAGAAACCCCCCCCCCCCCAAAAAAAAAAGGCCCTAGAATTGGGACCGAGTAAAACCTGAACAGATTTTCTGGGAAAATAGCAGCAGAAAAAGGGTATTATTGCAACACACTTCTGTCACCTGCACGAATGCATGACCTATATTAGAACAGAAATCAATCTTCTCTTCTTTGCGATTTTGCCGTTGCATCACGGGGTCTGTAGAATAGCAGCAATCAATATACACGATGAAAATACAGTAGCTGCAATTTTCATACAAAAATATTCTGGCATATTAATTCTATGGGTTAAAGTGCAAATTCCATGCTCCGAAACGCTCCACATTGCTTGCTTTACCCTAGTGATGGAAATAAGATATTCAAATACTGAACAGGGCAAATTTTTTACTTTTAATAAGCAAATTCCTTTACTGGACTCTGGTGCATTCAACCAAAACCCCAAACAAGGCTGGCACTTAAAACTGTGAAATACGCTATCTCCAAAGTGACACCCCTTTCTGTCTTGGATACATGTGCCCATCATCCCCAATTAACAGCATTCAGGGGGTTGGACTAGATGACCTCCAAGGCCTCTTCCAACTTTATTATTATTATTATTATTATTATTATTATTATTATTATTATTATTATTATTATTATTATTATTATTATTATTCCTGCGATGGTTCGGACAGCCACCGAGCTAGAAAAAGTTGAATTATTATTTATTTATTGTTACGCTTCACCAGGTAAGCAAACGGATTCTGGAAGGAATTCTTTCCCTTTTTATTATTAGCCGATAAATCAGAAACTCTTCCAAAACCAAATATTATTTGAATGAATGCCAATTGCCTTGATCTCAGAAAAGCACCCAATGAACCTGAAGGGGACTCTAGAAAATGATTAGATCTAAGAATACTTTTAACCGATGGCTGAATTGTGTAAGGAAATAGAAATGCAATAGGGTGCATGTGTGCCCACGAGTAAAACCTGATGTTTGGTCTGTGGCATTGAAACAAACATTTTAACCCTAGAATTACCACCAGCACCATTTTTCTGGGCTGATTAGCAACCTGCAATACTAATTCTGCAAGGGATTTACGTTCTTCTGCCTACTAATGGTTCTCGAAAAACACCTGGGAGTTTTTCATTCAAGATGCTGGCAGTCTAGACCAGGGGTCAGCAACTATGCCCCCTTTACGATCTGTGGACTTCCAACTCCCCGAATTCCTGAGCCAGGGTAAAAGGATGGTAGTTGCCTCACCCTGGTGTAGACCTCGTGTCCCTCCTTGGCTTTCACGTCTAGCATTTGCTACACCGCTTACTAAACCAAACCATCATAGACTGGCTACGACTCGTAGATGTTCCTGCAAAGAAGTTCTACAGATCTTTCCTGACTGGGATAACGTGGCGCAAGTTATCTACTACAAATATTCCGTGACAAATTTAACTTCTCAGTGGCGCAGGTGCCAAAGCCGTGTGTGTAGGAAGGGTCTGAGTTGCCCATTTCTTCTGATCCAGGTTTTTGATTTTTGAAGGCACTTCTGATGAAGTCTTGACCACAATCCGATAAAGGATGAAGGGATCTCCCTGTATCTCTTTTCTCACAAAGGCTGGTTCTAGCTCACGTTTGAGATTCCCCACTAAAGGGTGAGAAATTAAGGTGGCCAGGAGCACCACGCCAAGGAGGATGTCCCATTTGGTTAGGAAATGCGCTAAATGGCATGTTCTTCCTGAGTTCCATGCATCTCCTCAAAGTATTAGATGGGCCAAGGGAACGTAATGGGGGGTACATCTTTCCCTGAATTAGAGGTCCTCTAGATATAAGGAAGTAGGGACGTGGTGGCTCAGTGGGTTAGGACGCTGAGCTTGTCGATCAGAAGGTCGGCAGTTTGGCGGGTTGAATCCCGAGTGCCGCGTAACAGGGGGAGCGCCTGCTACTCGTCCCAGCTCCTGCCAACCTAGCAGTTCGAAAGCACGTAAAAATGCAAGTAGAAAAATAGGGACCGCTCCGGTGGGAAGGTAACAGCGTTCCCTGCGCCTTTGCCGTCTAGTCATGCTGGCCACATGACCACGGAGACGTCCTCGGACAAGCGCTGGGTCTTCGGCTTTGAAACGGAGATGAGCACCGGCCCCTAGAGTTGGAAACGACGAGCACGCATGTGCGGGGGAACCTTTACCTTTTAGATATAAGGAATTGTTCCAAGGATCTTTAGCAACTGTCTCTTGCGTTGGTGATCCACCACATCTCAAGGGCGTCAAGAAAAAGAACTGGCCTTCACTGAACAGCAGTGAACAAGAACTCAAGAAATCGGGGTTTACAACACAACATTATCCTAAGAGTCTTTGGGAAAAAAGCTGAAGGGTTCAATTCAACACAGTTGGGGCTCCTCATACCACAAGTATGCCCGAGAAACCTACAAGGCCGGGAGAACGCTGCCCGATCCTGCTCCAGAACTGTTCTTGTGAGCCCTCCAGCGTCTTCACAGACCAGGATGGAGGACCAACATGACTTATAAATAAATAAAACGGGGAGGTCTCCCCTCTTGTGCAAAAGAAGAAACAACGGGCTCCCCATTCTCCTTTAGTTGTATTTTGTGTGCAAAACGGCCCTCCGGGCTAGCAAAGGCACAACGCCTGCCGACGAGTGACCCACAACAAGCTGGGAGTAGCCTAGGTCCCTTTAGAATACAAAATCTTCGTCGGCCATCGCAATGGCCCACGCAAACTTCTCCCGCTGAGTTTTGCTGTAAATCTTCTCGATGGGCACATCAAACCGTTTGCACCTAGAGTCAAGGAAATGCAGAGGGGCAGGGGAGAGACAACACAACGGCGTCAAAGCAGAACAGGAGGCAATTAAAGGATTATAGGGGGGGGAAGGGCAGGACAGGCAGTTCGATTTTACTAGTGAAGAATATTTGCAGCTTCAAAGGAGGGGTCCTTGCTGCTCTCCGAGCTGGGTGGTTTTCTTGCAGACGTTTCATGACCCTACTAGGTGACATCATCAGTGCTAGAAGAGAGGGGGGGTTGCGAGGAGGAGGAGGAGGAGGAGGAGAGAGAGAAGGAGAAGGGAGAGGAGGACAGTGGGATCCTTGGTGCTCTCTGAGCTTGGTTGTTTTCTTGCAGACGTTTCATGACCCAACTAGGTAACATCATCAGTGCCAGAAGGGAGTTGGGTTTGCAGAGGGGAGGACGACGACGACGACGACAACAGTAGGACCCCTGGTACTCTGAGCTGTTTTCTTGCAGATGTTTCATGACCCAACTAGGTAACATCATTAGTGTTAGAAGGGAGGGGGGTTTGCAGGGAGGAGGAGGAGGAGGAGGAGGAGGAGGAGGAGGGAGGAGGAGGAGGAGGAGGAGGAGGAGGAGGAGGAAGAAGACAACGACCGTGGGGTCCTTGGCGCTCTCTGAGTTTCGTGGTTTCCTTGCAGACGTTTCATTACCCTAACTCAGTAACATCATCAATGCTAGTAAGAAGTGCTCTTTGCTGGTGTATATATTTGCCTGTCTGGGTGGGTGGGGACGGTAGGGAATTTATAAGCCTGGCACATCAGCCATCCATGGACACATAGACATTAACAACATTTATAGACTATGCAAAAGAGACAATCAAGCAGCCCAAAAAGGGAACAAAAAGACCCCAGCACCTCCCCACCAGCAATCAGCATAGATTAACTCCAGGGTCAAGTTCAGACCAACAATCAAGTAAGCAACCCCTCAATCAAGAAACCATTAGTAAACAGCCCAACCAAAGGATCCCTAAGACTTCCCCCACACACACCCCACCCAGACAGGCAAGACACCAGAATGTAAGCCGATAGCAAACAGCACTCCTTACCAGCACTGATGACGTTACCTAGTTGGGTCATGAAACGTCTGCAAGAAAGCAAGCAGGCTCAGAGAGCACCAAGGACCCCACACTTCTATTTTAAGCAGGACTCCAGTTCTGTTAGGAGCAAAAGATCAGATCCACAAGTGAAGGTACAATTAAACTGACGTGTTGCTAAAAGACCAATGTGCAGGAATCTTCTGGACTAATGGTGGGCACCTGCTAGGAATTAGTTAAGGATTAACCGAATCCGAGGGAGGTTAGATTTTGTTTGTGGCTACGTAGGGATTCTAGGCTGATTCCTCTTTTGACTCCACCCCTGGATTCTGCCATTCATTCTCCTACGTAGCTAGATCAAATCCCACAAGCTTTTTGCAATGGTCCCACCATTTCCTAGGTCAGGGGTAGGCAACCTTGGCTCTTTTATGACTCATGGACTTCAACTCCCAGAATTCCTCAGCCAGCATGGGAGAACTATGGCCCGTTCATGACTTGTGGACTTCAACTCCCAGAATTCCTGAGCCAGCATGGGGGAACTATGGCCCCTTCATGACTTGTGGATTTCAACTCCCAGAATTCCTGAGACAGCATGGAGCTAAAGTCCAAGAGTCATCCAAGGTTGCCTACTCCTGGGCTAGACTGAGGTAGCATTTAAGCTGGGATCAGCTAAACTCTAAGCCTCTAAGCATTCCCCAAAGCTTTCATGTTAAAGGAGATAACTGTCCATAGTAGATAGCTGTGTCTTATCAAAATATGTTCGATAGCGTCCTCTACAGCCTCCAAAGATTGAGAATATATGAAGCCGACGGTTGAATTTCTCGATTCTTAATGTTCTCCAAACTTGGTGGTTGTTGTTCACGTGTTTTGTTAGTATGTTTTGTTAACGTCATCACTGCAGGGGACTGAAACTAAATCTACTGCTTTGGGGAGGTTACCTAGCCTGGTATAATGGAATTCAAGGGAGGTTGGACTTTGCTTGTGACCACGTAGGGATTCTAGGCTGATTCCTATCTTGACTCTTGCCCCCAGAGTCTGCCATTCCTTCTCCTACAAGTTCCCGTCCTTCATCCTCCCTCTAAACCCCCTTCTAGCCGCCCTTTACCCACCAGGCCACGGTGATGCGGGGGTCCAGGTAATTCAACTTAGAGGTGCCCAGGGCGATCTCCTTGTTTTCCTCTTTGTCAATGGCCTGAAACTTCAGCTTCGCCAGCTGTTCTTCAATCTTCTGCACCAATTTCTTTTTCCTTTCCACGGCACTGTTGCAAAACAGAGAGAGATCACCTATAGAAGTCTTTCTCAGCCTTCATCGCTTCAAAACGGATGGGCTTCAAGCTCTAGAATTACCCAGCCAACATGGAGAATTATTTTATAACTATATTTTTATACTTTGGGGCTCAAGGGAAGCATCCCCACAATTACATGAGTGTGGATCCACTACTTGTGACAAAAATTGACTGACTGTGTGAGCTTAGAGAGAGTGACTGGCTCAAAGTCACCTAGTCAGTTTCCATGGCTAAGGCAGGACTAGAACTCACAGCCTCTTGGTGATTGGCCCAAAGTCACCCAGCCGGCTTTCATGCCTAAGGCAAGACTAGGACTCCCAGTCTCCTGCTCATTGGCCCAAAGTCACCCAGCCAGCTTTCATCCTAAGGTGAGACTAGAACTCACAGTCTCCTGGTGTTTGGCCCAAAGTCACCCAGCTGGCTTTCATCCTAAGGTGACACTAGACTAGAACTCACAGTCTCCTGCTCATTGGCCCAAAGTCACCCAGCCAGCTTTCATCCTAAGGTGAGACTAGAACTCTGTCTCCCGGTGACTGGCCCAAAATCACCCAGCTGGCTTTCATCCTAAAGTGAGACTAGAACTCACAGTCTCCTGGTGATTGGCCCAAAATCACCCAGCCGGCTTTCATCCTAAGGTGAGACTAGAACTCACAGTCTCCCGGTGACTGGCCCAAAATCACCCAGCCAGCTTTCATCCTAAAGTGAGACTAGAACTCACAGTCTCCTGGTGATTGGCCCAAAATCAGCCAGCCGGCTTTCATCCTAAGATGAGACTAGAACTCACAGTCTCCTGGTGATTGGCCCAAAATCAGCCAGCCGGCTTTCATCCTAAGATGAGACTAGAACTCACAGTCTCCTGGTGATTGGCCCAAAATCAGCCAGCCGGCTTTCATCCTAAGATGAGACTAGAACTCACAGTCTCCCGGTGATTGGCCCAAAGTCACCCAGCTGGCTTTCATGGCTAAGGTGGGATTAGAACTCACAATCTCCTGGTGATTGGCCCAAAGTCACCCAGCCGGCTTTCATCCTAAGGTGAGACTAGAACTCCCAGCCTCTTGGTGATTGGTCCAAAATCACCCAGCTAGCTTTCGCCCAACCAGCTCACGTGGATGTGCATCTACGTATCTTTCAATGAGAATAACGAGGGATGGCCATTGCGGAGATTATATATCGGAGGCCTAAAAAGAACCAAGATTTTACTCACGCTTTTGACTTCACCTCCCTCTTACACTTGTGTTCCACCCTGGCCTTTCGCAGGCCGGATTTTGCATCAGCCAGCTGATCCTTTCTGGCTTTTATCTGGAAATACCAAGAGGAGTAAGTCAAAAACGGAGTCCTCTACTCTTAGGCAAGCAAAGAGAAGTCTACAAAGAGGAAGGCTTCATTTGGAGATGGAAAAAGCACAGAGAAGAGCAACAGAGAGGCGAAGACACTTCAAGGAACATTTAGGCATGAAAAACAAAATCTAACGACAGATGTGAGAAAGGTCTTCTAATAGTTGAAAGGCTACTCCAGGGAAGGACATGGGGATTTATTCTCCTAATGCCTATAGAAGAGAGCACCAAGAACTCCACTATCCTCCTCAACCAGTACCACCACCTCCTCCTCCTCCTCCTCCACCTCCTCCTCCTCCTCTCCAGAGCCCCTATTCCCTTTTAGCACTCCTGATGTTACCTAGTTTGGTAATGAAACGTCTGCAAGAAAAAAAAACCAAACTCAAAAAGCACCAAGGACGCCAGTCCTCTCCTCCTCCTCCTCCTCCTCCTCCCCCCCTTGCACAAATCCCACTCCCTTCTACTACTGCTGAAGTTACCTTGTTTGGTAATGAAACATCTGCAATAAAGCAACCAGGCAGAGAGAGCACCAAGGACCCCACTCTTCTCCAAATTCCCAAGGACAGGAGAAGAAGCAGTGAGTATACATACCTCAAGAGGGAGTTTTGAACTCAAAGTAAGGAATCTCCTGACCTCAACAGCTATAAACCATTGAATCGGCAGGCCTGTTGCAAACGTGAGGTCTCCATTCCTGATACAAGGAGGCCTTGACTTATCACCACCAATGAGACCAGAATTTGACCATCTCTACCTTTCAAGCAAAGGCTGGAGGACCACTTTTTTTTATCCCATTTATATCCTGCCCTTCTCCGAAGACTCAGGGCGGCTTACAATCTAAAGCACAAGTCAATGTGCTTAGCAATAGCCTTCATTCTATGTATATGCCTGCTTATTAGGGCATTATTACAAAGTCAGCTTATTGCCCCCAACAATCTGGGTCCTCATTTTACCTACCTCGGAAGGATGGAAGGCTGAGTCAACCTTGAGCCTGGTGGGATGCGAACCTGCACTAATTGCAGGCAGCTGGTGTTACTTAAGGAGGCATTAGCCCACTGCTACTTAAGGAGGCATTAGCCCACTGCTCCACCAAGGCTCTTGTCTAGGATGGTGAAGATTCCCACTCAGGCAGGTGGTTGGATTAGAAGATCTCCACGGCTCCTTCTAACCTTCAGGTTCAAGAAAATTCTAGGCGGGAAATCAAGGTGGCCCTTCCTTTCCTGCGGCCTAGTTCTTGTCTTCTCCCCATTCCTGCTGTCCAACACTTGATCAGCTCCAGCACGCTTTGCTAGAAGGCCAGTGATTATAAGGCAGCAAAAGGGACCCTCAAGGAATCTTTCCTTTCTTACACCTGCCACAATTTGACCACCTAGAAGTCTCCAGAAAAATGCATGTGTGTGTCCTCCCTCCGCCCCCCGCGCACCTCTTTGCTCTCACCTTTGCCTGGAGGTTCTTCATGGACTTCTCATAGGTCTTGGGAGTTGCCCGCTGATGGTTGCAAAGAACCGCCACGGCCCGGTTTGCCCGATTGTAGGAGAGCAGCTTAGCCGCCAGGGTGTCCTTCTCTGTGGGTGCGATGTGTGTGAAAATTAGCTGCAGGTCTTAAGATCATCCGGCTTACAGAACAGAAGGGACCGTGGAGGTCTTCTCGTTTAACCCTCTCCTCAAGCAGGAAACCCTACACCATCCTGGACAAGTGGATGTCCATTTTCTTCTTCAAAATCCCCAGTGATGGAGCACCCGCAACTTCTGGACGCAAGAGTCCCACGGATTAATTGTAATCAGCGTCATCACACTGACAAGTGTCTTCCACTAGAGAAAGTTCTGTGAAATGCCTCTCTCAATCGCCCTCCTCCTAGTAGTAGCGGGAGACCAAGTGGCAATGAACTGCCTGGGATGTAGCTGTGATTTCAGCTCTGTAATTGCCCCGGGGTTTTCTGATGCTACCTTCAAATTCTCACAATCACCCAACGAGTTAGGATGGGCTGAGAATTGCACGGCTGTGGGAATTCCACGGCTCAGCAGAGTTAGTCACTGGGTCTTCTCTACTTCCAGACCTTCACCTTCACAACTAGACCCCCACCCCACCCCCTTGGCTCACAGGCCGAGAAGTCCCTCGGGGAGCTTCCGTGGCCGAATGGGAACTAAAACTCATAATCTCTACTGCCTTCACAGTTACTGATAGAAGAGAACATTTGTAGCTCAGGTTGAACTGTGGGGTCAACAGTTCTCCTGATGTTGTTATCTAGTTTGGTAATGAAATGTCTGCAAGAAAACCACCAAACTTGGAGAATGTCAAGAGCACCAGTTTTCCTCCTCCTCCTCCTCCTCCTCCTCCTCCTCCTCCTCCTCCTCCTCCTCCCCTTCCTCCTCCCTCCTTCCCTCCCTTCTCTCCAGAAACCCCACTCCCTTCTAACACTGATGTTGTCATCTAGTTTGGTAATGAAATGTCTCCAAGAAAACCACCAAACTTGGAGAATGTCAAGACCACAAGTTTTCTTCCTTCTCCTTCTCCTTCTCCTCCTCCTCCTCCCTCATTCTCTCTACAAACCTCACTCCCTTCTAACACTGATGATGCCAAGTAGCTGGATCATGAAATGTCTGCAAGAAAACAACAAAGCTCAGAGAGCGTCAAGGACCCCGTAGTTTTCCTGTCCTCCTCCTCCTCCTCCTCCTCCCCTTCCTCCTCCCTCCTTCCCTCCCTTCTCTCCAGAAACCCCACTCCCTTCTAACACTGATGATATGACCTGGTTGGGTCATGAGAAGTCTACAAGGAAACCACCAAGACTCAAGAGAGCACCAAGGACCCCACCTTCACCATTATGCCACACAACTCTTGGGATGAGAGAGGGACCGTACAGAGCAATCTGGGATCTTTTCCAGCTGGATAAACTGAGAACCTGGAAGTGGGAACGCCAAGGACTTGAGCCTCCTCCACACAAAGCATAGGTCCAGTGCCCTGGGCCACAATTCAGGACACCTCCACATCCTTCATTACATATCTGACCCCTGTTGTATTCCATAAAGTGGTACCTATTTATCTACTCGCATCGAACGTGCTCTCGAACAGCTAGGTGAGCAGAAGCTGAAGCGAGTGACGGGAGCTCACCCTGCCTCGCAGTGCTAGGTCTCAAACCGCTGGAGCAAAAACCATTTCCAGCATCATTAAGCCACCGGGTCTTCTTACCGCTTGGAATGCGAATCCATTGATATCTGCTCCAACCCCAAAATATCTCCCTTCAAAAATTCCCCAGAGGTGCTGAGAAATTCTGCTGGGCTTAACAAAGGCCCCCAAAGCAGAAGAGCTTGGAAAGCGGTGTCCCAATTTGGCTTACCATTGGTCAGGGCTTCAAGCTGCTCCTGCAGTGTGATGGACGCATTGTAAGTCCGGAAGACCTTCGCCGTCAACCCATCCATCAGGTCCTGGAGATGTTTGTTCAGAGTCGCTGTCTGGAAAGCCAAGTGGGGGAGCAGAGTTAGGAGGAGCAGGAAGAATAGCGCCCCCAGGTTAAGAGCTCTGAGTTGACCCTCAATTTCAGGAAGATACAGGTAGGAATTTAGCTCAGGAATACCCCTATGTTTCCTGCAACTCCAAAGGTAGCTTAGGTTTGGGACTAATCCACTTCCCATCATCTTTAGTCCAGGAGAAAGCAAGCTAAGAGTTTTGTGATGGTAATGAAAGCTACTTCTGCCATATAGTCTAGGACAGGGGTAGGCAACCTCGGCTCTTTTATGACTCATGGACTTCAACTCCCAGAATTCCTGAGTCAGCACAGCTGACTCAGGAATTCTGGGAGTTGAAGTCCATGAGTCATAAAAGAGCCGAGGTTGCCTACCCCTGGTCTAGGACAAGGGTCTCCAAACTTGGCAACTTTTAAGACTTGGAATGGCTGGCTGGGGAATTCTGGGAGTTAAAAGTCCACAAGTCTTAAAGTTGCCAAGTCTGGAGACCACTGGACCAGGGGACCTGAATTGAAATGCAAATGGAAGATATCCAAAAAAAACCCAAACCCACTACCCTACATAATGTTTATCGAATCTTTATCTTCTTCCACCACAGAACCCCAAATTATATGCGCCAGATCCCCAATCATCTCCAGTCCCCACCATCCAGTCAGAGCTGAAGAAGCTTCTTGGATGAAAAGCCAAGCGTCTTCCAAGAAAAGACAAGAACGGCCAGTTGCCTCTTGGGGGGGGGGGGGGGAAGCACCCGTGGGACTCGGAATTAGATCCACACTTGCTTAAGCAAACTGAGTCACCCCATAAAGTCACACCGTCGTGTCCTGGATTAGTGATGGACCTCCATCCCCACCTTCCCCTCTGCCACAAACCTAATGAGAGAGAGAGGTGAATAGAACTATACTCTCTGTAACAAAACATGGAAGACAAGAAAGGAGTACAAAATTCAAGGAGGTCACCATGCACTTACAGAGAGCTTATCAAACAGGTTGTCTCCAGGTTCTTTATCCTCCATCAACAACTCCAAGTTCTTGAACACCTGCAACAAAGACAGATCTCACAGTGAGACCGTTCTGTCCCAGCCTAGGTGAGTCCTCGTTATGCTCACAAGGAGAAGCCCCTCTTCCAAGAAACAGGCAGGAACCGCGAGAAAAAAACCAACCCCTTTTATTATTCACAGACCCGAGTCAATGTCCAAGGCCAACAAACCCAGTCCACAGAAACTCCATCCTCAACACGAATGGTTGCCTTTGGCAACCAGCATCTCCCACACCTTCCCTTTTATCATGCAGCCAAGGCATGGCTTCCTAATGCCTTCTCCTTTGCCTTTGGAGCCGCCCCATTGCATCCCTCTGTCCTGCTCGCTTCACTTGCCGGCGCTTTTGTGCATCCTGGATATATCCCAGCTGTGCTGGCTCACCTGCTTCTCCACAGGCACCTTGTTGTAGTAGCGGATGCAGTCCTTGCCCAGGAAGTCAAACTCCACCACGTTCTCCTTGCCGCCCTGCCGTGGGTGCAGAGCGAGGTGCTCCACTCGCAAAGAGCAGCAGCCCACCGTGTCGGCCGTCTCCCCTTCCTCTTTCTCGTTGCCCGCCCTCAGGGCCAGCTGCCAGGGGGACAAAGAAGCATGTGCTCTCAGAATGTTTATTTCATTTCATTTTATTTTATTAAAGCTCTGTACTTTGTATTTTAACTTTGTTTTGAATAATATGTGTGTGTGTGTGTGTGTGTGTGTGTATACATGCACACGCACACGCACACACATATACATATACACACACATACACACAAACATATACATACATATACACATACATGTGTGTGTATATATACATATATACACGTACACACACATAGGTTTTTCAAAGATGTGTAGAAAACAAGAAGGGAGGGGGAGGGGGAGGAGGAGGAGGAGGAGGAGGAGGAGGAGGAGGAGGACATAGTCCTCCGTGCTCTGAGCTTGGATGTTTTCTTGCAGATATTTCATTACCCAACATCCTAGCACGAATGATCCCACAATCCTCTTCCTCCTCCTCCATTTCACAATCCCACCCCCTTCTAGCACTGATGATCTTACCCAGTTTGGTAATAAAATGTCTGCTTACATTATCACTGACCTAGTTGGGCAAACGAAACATCTGCAAGAAAACAACCAAGAGAGCACCAGGGACCCCACAGTTGTTGTTGTTGTTGTTTCTTCTTCTTCTTCCCCTTCCCCTTCCCCTCCTCCTCCTCTTCTCCACAGACCCTATTCCCTTCTCGCACTGATAATGTTACCTAGTTGGGTAACGAAACATCTGCTAGAAAACAACCAAGCTCAGAGAGCACCCGGGACCCCACAGTCCTTTCCTCCTCCTCCTCCTCCTCCTCCTCCTCCTCCTCCTCCTCCTCCTCCTCCTCCTCCTCCTCCTCCTCCTCCTCCTCCCTTCTAGCACTGATGATGTTACCTAGTTGGGTCATGAAACGTCCGCAAGAAAACCACCCAGCCCAGAGAGCACCAAGGACCAGTCCTTTCCTCCTCCTCCTCCTCCTCCTCCTCCTCCTCCCTTCTAGCACTGATGATGTTACCTAGCTGGATGATGAAACGTCTGCAAGAAAACAACCCAGCTCAGACGTGACCCAAGGCCCCACAGTTCAAACGTGAACTACAAAGATTCTCTTCTATTGGTTTAAAGTCAACCCAACCTCTGCGGGATCCTTGGGAAGGATCCCAGCCATTTGGACGGCGATAAAACCCTTCTCACCTTATCGATGAAATAGAGCGCGACGGAGATTTGTCGCTTCTTTGGCTCCTTGGACTTCCAGTCTAGCCGGTACTGAGAGCGGATCCGGCGGACCACCTTCTTCAAGCGACGAGCCACTTCGTATTTCTGCCAGTCTTTCTCGCCCTGGAAGAACAAGGGACCGTTGCAAGATTAGCAGTTTTGCGAAGTACTCTGTCGCCTGTCTGTCTGTCTGTCTGTCTGTCTGGGGTGTGTGTCTGGGTGTCTGTGTCTGGGTGTGTGAGAGAGAGAGAGAAATAGACACAGGAAAAAAGGGAGACAGAAAGAGGGGGAGAAAAAGAGAGGGAGAGAAAGAGAGACTGGGACAGAGAGAAATAGACACAGAAAAAGAAATAGAGAGATAGAAAGAGGGGAGAGAGAGAGAGAAAGAGAGAAATAGGCACAGAAAAAAAGAGAGAAATAGAAAGGAGAAGAGAGAGGCAGAGACGAGAGAGACAGAGAGAAAGAGAATAGAATTGAAAATATGGAATGGAATGGAGAACAGAACAGAACAACATTGTCACTAAACGCACGCTAATCAGCAGACATTAAAATGAGATTTCCTTGCATTCGGCCCTCCGAGGGATGAGAGGAACTTTACCTTCAGCCTGGAACTCGGGTTCAACATGATGTATTTGATGGAGCCCTGGATGTTCTCCGTCCACGAGGCCAACCAGGTGACTGTCTTGTCGCACCTGACTTCTTTCCACTTGTGGCCTCGCGGAGGCCGGGGCGCCTTTGAATCTCTGGGAGGGAGAAGGGCGGGGGGGAAAGTGGGGGGGAATAGGAGGGAGTTTTAAAGTTTAAAATGCAAAGAGGAGAGCAAGAGGATGGTTCAAGCATGGTGCAGATTCTCTTCCATAAGATCTCTTCACCCTTTGTTGGTAATTGGATCACCCAGCTGGCTTTCAGGCCTAAGGAGGGACTAGAACTCACCATCTCCTGGGGATTGGCCCAAAGCCACCCAGCTGGCTTTCATGCCTAAGGCGGGACTAGAACTCACCGCCTCCTGGTGATTGGCTCAAAGTCACCCAGTCAGCTTTCATGCCTAAGGCGGGACTAGAATTCACCGCCTCCTGGTGATTGGCCCAAAGCCACCCAGCTGGCTTTCATGCCTAAGGCGGGACTAGAACTCACCGTCTCCTGGCGATTGACCCAAAGCCACCCAGCTGGCTTTCATGCCTAAGGCGGGACTAGAACTCACCGTCTCCTGGCGATTGACCCAAAGCCACCCAGCTGGCTTTCATGCCTAAGGCGGGACTAGAACTCACCGTCTCCTGGCGATTGGCCCAAAGCCACCCAGCTGGCTTTCATGCCTAAGGCGGGACTAGTACTCATCCTCTCCTCGTGATTGGCCCAAAGTCACCCAGCCGGCTTTCAGGCCCAAAGCGGGACTAGAACTCACCGTCTCCTGGCGATTGGCCCAGTCAGGCCTAAGCAGGACTAGAACTCACCATCTCCTGGCTTCTAGCCTGGTGCCTTAAGCACTACACCAAACTGGCTCTCTTTCAATTAGCAAAACAAAGCCCGAACAGAACTTCTAAATAAGGAGGTTAGGGGAGGTGAGAACATTCAAAGTCCCCTCCCCGTCCATCTTAAAGCCTGCCAGCTAAAGGATTCTGGGAGTTGAAGTCCACCCAGCCTAAAAATTGCCACGGTTGAGAAACACTGCCATAGATAAGACTCCGTTACGCCATTCGAGACCCACTGGCTACAATTGATGATGATGTCTTCTGGCATGATCCTCTTCTTCAACATCCCCATTTTGGGGTGATCCCCTCGGCCCCGGAATAGACCAGGAGGCTCGATCTTGAAGTTCCCGATCTTCTCCCGATGGCCATCGATGACGCAGTAACCGTACTCCTCTTGGATCCTCTCTGCCTCCTCCTTCAGCCTCTGTTAAAAAGGTACACGATCATAAGCAGTTATTTCCCAGGAAAACATACCCCTGGTCTGGATAAAGGGGGGGGAGTAAGCCTTGGTGGGCGCAAAATAATGGACGGGAATGTAGCACATGGTTGAATTGGGGGGGGGTCCCTGCCGCTCTCTGGGATTGGTGGCTTTCTTCCATATGTTTCATGACCCAACTAGGGAACATCATCAATGCGAAGAGGAGGAGGAGGAGGATGACTGTGGGGGCCTTGGTGCTCTCTGAGCTTGTTTGCTTATTGCAAATGTTTCATGACCGAACTAGGGAATATCATCTGTGCTAGAAGGGGAGGAGGAGGAGGAGGAGGAGGAGGAGGAGGAGGAGGAGGAGGAGGAGGAGGAGGAGGAGGAGGAGGAGGAGGAGGAGGAGGAGGAGGAGGAGGACTGGGGGGCCCTTGGTGCTCTGAGCTTGGCTGTTTTCTTGCAGATGTTTCATGACCCAACTAGGAAACATCATCAGTGCTAGAAGGAAGGAAGGAAGGAAGGAAGGAAGGAAGGAAGGAAGGAAGGAAGGAAGGAAGGAAGGAAGGAAGGAAGGAAGGAAGGAAGGAAGGAAGGAAGAGAACGACTGTGGGGTCCTTGGTGCTCTCTGAGCTTGGTTGTTTTCTTGCAGATGTTTCATGACCCAACTAGGTAGCATCATCAATGCTAGAAGAGAGAGAGGTTTGTAGAGTTGAGAAGGAGAAAGGGAGGAGGAGGAGGAGTATTATGGGGTCCTTGGTGCTCCCTGACCTTGGTTTTCTTGGAGATGTTTCATGACCCAACTAGGAAACATCATCAGTGCTAGAAGGGAGGAGGAGGAGGAGGAGGAGGAGGAGGAGGAGGAGGACTGTGGCTCCTTGGTGCTCTGAGTTTGGTTGTTTTCTTGCAGATGTTTCATGACCCAACTAGGTAGCATCATCAATGCTAGAAGAGAGAGAGGTTTGTAGAGTTGAGAAGGAGAAAGGGAGGAGGAGGAGGAGGAGGGGAAGGAGGAGTATTATGGGGTCCTTGGTGCTCCCTGACCTTGGTTTTCTTGGAGATGTTTCATGACCCAACTAGGAAACATCATCAGTGCTAGAAGGGAGGAGGAGGAGGAGGAGGACTGTGGGGTCCTTGGTGCTCTCTGAGCTTGGTTGTTTTCTTGCAGATGTTTCATGACCCAACTAGGTAGCATCATCAATGTTTGCAGAGTTGAAAAGAAGGAGAAAGGGAGGAGGAGGGGAGGGAGGAGAAGGAGGACTGTGGGGTCCTTGGTGCTCTCTGAGCTTGGTGGTTTTCTTGCAGATGTTTCATCACCCAACTAAGTGCTATTATTTCTGAGCTCTCTGTGTGCTCTCCTTTTACATACAGCTAGTCCCTGACTTACAAAAGTTCACTTAGCGATCGTTCCAAGAGACGACGGCACCGAAAAATGACGTTTCTCACACTTACGACCTTTGCAGCATCCCCATGGCCATGGGATCAGAATTCAGACGCCCGGCAACTGACTACTACTTATGACCGTTGCCGTGTCCCAAGGTCTCGTGGTCCCCTTTGGCGACCTTCAGTGGAGAAGCCAAGTTGACTCAACGACCGGGTTGCTAACTTATCAGCTGCAGTGATTCATTTAAGAACAGTGGCAAGGAAAGTCGTAGAATGGGGGCAAACCTAACCAATGTCTCGCTTAATGACAGAAATATGGTCGTAAGTCAAGGACAACCTGTACTAGTGGGTCACACAAATGAAGGTAAATATACGTCTCCCAGGTTAATGTTGCAGGATTCAAATCTGAGTCCCTCACCGGGACCAAAGGTTTATTTTTCCCAACCTTTTGGGCTCATGCTGAAGACCATCATCATCAGCATCACCATCTCCGTCCGTGTTGATGGGAGATGGTAATTCCTGGATTAAGCTCTGGTTTACTCGTTGCTTCTTTCATATAAACATCCACTTGTGCGTAAACAGATTGCCTGGAAGACTGCCGTTCCTTGAAAATGTTTCGCTTCTCCGCCAGGAAGCTTCCTCAGTTCAGAACTGAAGCAGCTTCTTGGATGGGAAGCGAAACATTTTCAAGTGGGGGAGGGGGGAGGAACCACCAAGAAAGTCCAGTTGCCTTTTGGAAAAAGCACCTTTGGGACAATCTGGAGGACGGAGACTCTACACCAGGGGTAGGCAACCTTGGCTCTTTTATGACTGGTGGACTTAAACTCCCAGAATTCCTGAGCTAGCATGGCTCAGCTCGGAAACCTCTCCCTTTCCCCTCAGTTTGACTGGCTCGGGAATTCTGGGAGTTGAAGTCCACGGGTCATAAAAGAGCCAAGGTTGCCTGCTCCTGGCCTAGGCCTACGCCGCTTTATGACTTATGGACCTCAACTCCCAGAATTCCTGAGCCAGCCATGCTGAGGGAAAAGGGAGAGGTTTCCAAGCTGAGCCATGCTGGCTCAGGAATTCTGGGAGTTGAAGTCCAGGAGTCATAAAAGAGCCAAGGTGGCCTGCTCCTGGCCTAGGCCTACGCCGCTTTATGACTTATGGACTTCAACTCCCAGAATTCCTGAGCCAGCCACGCTGAGGGAAAAGGGAGAGGTTTCCAAGCTGAGCCATGCTGACTCAGGAATTCTGGGAATTGAAGTCCACCAGTCATAAAAGAGCCAAGGTGGCCTAGCCCTGCCCTACACAGACACACAAACAGAGAACAGAAGCAGGAAATCAACTTCCTTCAGAAGGTCCCCAGAGTTTCAACAACCCTTTAAGGCAGGAGTCTCCAACCTTGGCAACTTGTGGACTTCAGCTCCCAGAATTCCTCAGCCAGCGTAGCTGGGAGTTGACGTCCACAAGCTTCAAATGTCGATGGAGATTCTCCATCATCCAGGTCAATGGTTCTCCCAAAGGGGCTTTTTCAGGAGAAAATCCAAGAAAAGAAAAGAAAAACGAGGAAGTCCCGTTGCCTCCTGAAAAAGCCCCTTTGGGACACAAGTTAGAACAGTTAGTCAGTGGAACAACCCGCCACCGGAAGTTGTGAATGCTCCAACACTGTAAGTTTTTTTAAAAAAGAGACTGGACAGCCATTTGTCTGAAATGGTATAGGGTTTCCTGCCTGAGCAGGGGGTTGGACTAGATGACCTCCAAGGTCCCTTCCAACCTTAGTAGTAGTAGTAGTAGTAGTAGTAGTAGTAGTCTTAAAGTTTCAAGGTTGGAGACCCTTGCTTGAAAGAGTGGGAAAGATCCCAAGTTCGACCAACGTCACTCATGTCTCACCTGTTTCTCTTCCTTAGACAGAGTCTTCTGGGCTTCTTGCTTTTCCAGGAAATAATCATGGATGTCGCTGAAATCACACTTCTTGAGGTCTTTGATTTTCTTCCTTTCCTGTGGAGTCATCACCTACATGGGAAAAGGAGGTCATCTTAAGCGCTACTCGAACTAGAAAACACGTTATCCTCAATAAGATACCGTCTAAATCAGTCTTTCTCAACCTTGGCAGCTTTAAGAAGTCTGGACTACGACTCCCAGAATCCCCCAGTCAGCATGGTAACTTTAAGAAGCCTGGACTCCCAGAATTCTCCAGCCAACATGGTAAGTTTAAGAAGTCTGGACTTCGAATCCCAGAATTCCCCAGTTAGCATGCCACTGTTAAACAGTGTGGACTTCAACTCCCAGAATCCCCGCCTAGCCAGTGTCACCACTTTAAGAATAATAAAAGTCAGAGATCTATGCTGGCTGAGGAATTCTGGGAGTTGAAGTCCGCAAGTGTTACAAATTACCAAGTTTGGACACTTCGTGATAAGCAATCTCAAATTCCTACCTGTCAGTTGCACCTTTCCATCATTCAGCTTTTTGGGGCAGGATTTGGGGGGATTCTGGGAATTGAAGTCCAGACTGCTTAACAGTGGCATGGTGACTGGGGAATTCTGGGAGTCGAAGTCCAGACTTCTTAAAATTACCCTGTTGACTGGGGAACTCTGGGAATTTCCCCTATGCAGTTGCCGAATTAAAAAGGCCAGTCTCCCAAATACACACACACACACACACACACACACACACACACACACACCGATACCGATGGATACCTGCGTCCAGTCACAGAAGAAGTTATCCCGGAAAATCTTCTTCCGTGCGTAGTCCTGGTCCAGCATCTTGGCGAAAAACGTCGCCACTTCCTCGGCGGCCCGGCTGAGCTTCACAGGCCTGCCTGCAACAGAGGAGGGTGGCCATCTGGTGATCCGGAGTGGGTGCGGGTGGGGGGGGGCATGATTGCCCCTCCATCCCACTAAGAGCCAACTCTTCCCTCCAGCCGCCTACGAAGCTCAGGAGATGCCACCAGAGGCTGCTTCTCCTCCGCCAGGGCTGCAAATCCAGAGAGGACCACCTACCGTTGTAGTAGAACTTGACGGAGCTGGGCAGAGGCTGGTAAGGTGGTGCCAAGTAGGGGCCCCTGTGGTGCAACTGGTGCCACTTGACGCCATCCTCTCGTTTCTCCTCCTCCCACCTGGCGGGAGGAAGTTTAGCAAGGGTTAACGTCCTCCGAGGTGGTTTTAGCCCTGAAGGCCAACTTTCTCCAACTGTACCCTTGGCGTCTCCCAAACATGTGGGGACCGCAACTCCCAGACTTCCCTGAGCAAAATCCAGGGGCATTCTGGGAGAGGCGGGATTCACACATACACCTGGGAGCCCGCAGGTTGTGGAAGGCTGATATGTGTGCCTTTAATCCCCGGTTTACATGGCTGGCTGAGGTATTCAGAGAGTTGAAGTCCACAAGTCTTAAAGGTTGGACACTGCCGGTATAGGGTCTCCTGCCTGAGCAGGGGGTTGAGCTAGATGACCTCCAAGGTCCCTTTACAAAACCCCCAAAGACTGACAACTTTTTTTTTTCTACTATCGCGTAACTCAAACGTTAGGTTTCTGGATAGTCTCCAAGCCCTTTGCATCATGTACCCCTGAAGGGTGAATTCAGAATTGTCACAATCTCAGTGACAAAACATTAATGAGGAACAGAACAGAACAGAGTAGAGTAAAATAAAAAATGAGTGGAGTGGAGTGGAGTGGAGTGGAGTGGAGTGGAGTGGAGTGGAGTGGAATGGAATGGAATGGAATGGAATGGAATGGAATGGAATGGAATAGAATAGAATAGAATAGAATAGAATAGAATAGAATAGAATAGAATAGAATAGAATAGAATAGAATAGAATAGAATAGAATAGAACAGAATAGAATTAGGAATTAAGAATAGAATAGAATAGAATAGAATAGAATAGAATAGAATAGAATAGAATAGAATAGAATAGAATTTGGAATTTGGAATTTGGAATTGGAATTAGGAATTAGGAATTAGGAATTAGGAATGGAATAGAATAGAATAGAATAGAATAGAATAGAATAGAATAGAATAGAATAGAATAGAATAGAATAGAATCAGAGCAGAGCAGAACAGTGTTGGAAGGGATCTTAGAGGTCTTCTAGTCCAACCCCCTGCTCAGGCAGGAAACCCTATACTATTTCAGACAAACGGTTGTCCGGTCTCATCTTAAAAGCCTCCAATGTTGGAGCACCCACAACTTCTGGAGGCAAGTTGTTCCACCGATTAACTGTTCCAACCATCAGAAAATTTCTTCTTAGTTCTAGGTTGCTTCTCTCCTTGATCAGGAGAGATAATGCCAATCAGGGTCACCCTGTCCACCTGTGCAAACCAGACTTTGCAAATGCCGGGCCTTTGTACCCCAAGCCCAGATCTCCAAGGTTTCCAGACTAAATTCAATAAGTAGATCTTGATCTATCCCAAACTAACCACAAAGATGTTGAGGGCTCTCTATTTACAAATTCAAAGGTAGGCGAGTAGTTCCGTATCTGCTCACGGAGAACGTAAATTTGGGGGCACTCTGATGTTGAAAAATAACTTCAGCCCCAACTTCCTAATTCTTCCTAAAAGTAAGTCATCTAATAATCCTCTCTAATTATAAATATGGTCCTCAAAAATTGATGGGCTTGCACGTTCCAACGTTTTAAGTCGGGGAGAAATGAAGGAATTCACCATCAAAAAGACTTCAAGATTCTGATTCTCTTCAAATCAAAAGTTTGAGACATTTATCGGTAAGAATTCTATTTAAACGACAAATCATTTTTATACAAGCTGACTGTGAATCTCAAAGGAAGAGCTGCAGGAAAGCAAATACATTTTTTAACTTGCTTCAAGAAAAGCACGCAGGACTTCAAACAGCTTACCGTATTCCTAGGAAGCAGCATGCATGCATGCATGCATGCATTCATTCATTCATTTATTAATAAATAATAATAATAGATAGATAGATAGATAGATAGATAGATAGATAGATAGATAGTACTGAGGACTAGTGCCTTGCACTAGATAGAAGACCTCCAAGGTCCCTTCCAGCCTTATAATCCTACTATTTCCAAATTAAGCCATGGTTCTGCTAAGAATAATTGGCTAGACCTGACCGCCAATACTTTATCCAGTGCTGGCACCCCACTTTTAAGAAAAAGGCAGCAAAATCCAAAGAAAATCATAAAGCGCATCCACCAGTCTCTTCTCGTTCATGCTTTATGCCCATCAACCCTAGAAAGCCTTGTACGCCCGTGCACACCCGCAAAACACGTGTCTCCGCTGGCAAACCTGGAATGCCTCGCTTTGGGGACCAGCTCCCCACTTTTAAGAAAAAGGCAGCAAAATCCAATGAAAATTATAAAGCGCATCATCCACCACTCTCTTCTCTTTCATGCTTTATGCCCATCAACCCTAGAAAGCCTTGTATGCTCATGCACGCCCGTGCACACCCGCAAAACACGTGTCTCGCACACCCGCAAAACACGTGTCTCCGCTGGCAAACCTGGAATGCCTCGCTTTGGGGACCAGCTCCCCACTTTTAAGAAAAAGGCAGCAAAATCCAAAGAAAATCATAAAGCGCATCATCCACCAGTCTCTTCTCTTTCACGCTCTATGCTCAGCAACCCTGGAGAGCTTTGCACGCTCATGCACGCCCACGCCCGCCCGCCAAACACGTGTCTCCGCTGGCAAACCTGGAATGCCTCGCTTTGGGGACCAGCACCCTGATGCAGGCTGCACAAATCCGGGTGAAAGTCAGAGGCGCAACCCGGCGGGGGAGGCGCGCCCACTGTGCCAGGCTGTGCCCATGCTGGAGCATCCCTTGCCAGCCCAGTCATGTGCAACTGGCCACATGGAGGGATTGGGTGGCGATGGCTGGGAGAGGCAGGTAATCCCGATTTAGCAATCCCCTTTTTGCAAGCATTTTAATTTTTTTGCAAAATTATCCAGGTTTCGCGTGGTGCCTTTCCCTGCACTGGGCATGGTGCAAACCTAAAGGTCTTTTTGCTAAGAGACGCCGGCGCAATTCCCCCCCACCCCATGGCCTTTGTCCCGAGGCAGCTGGGAAATGTAGTCCTGTTAAGGATTTCCTGGCTTTAGGGGCAACTGATCGATGCCAGAGCAATCGAGCTCCCTTAAAGGGACAGGCGTCTTTCTCAGGAAGTCATGCTGGGATCTAGTGTTTCTCAACCTTGACCGCTTTAAAGACGGGTGGACTTCAGTTCCCAGAATTCCCCAGCCAGGAGGTTGTAAAGCTTTGGACTTCAACTCCCAGAATGCTGGCTGGGGAATTCTGGGAGGCCACCCACTTTTTTTAAAAGGAACCAAGGTTGAGAAACATTGCATCTATGCAACCCGTTTTCTTGCACATTTGCTCAGAAGGAAGCAAATAGTCTCAGATGGGATTACTCAGGAGTAAAAGTCTACAGGATGGCACTTCCAACTGATTGCAAACGGGGGAGGGGGGAAAGGTGAGCCATGTTAGTTGAGGAGGAGGACAGAAGCTCAGGAATTTGGGGGCATTTTTTCCAACATATAATCTGATCCGAAGGAAAAAGCTTTAGTAACTGTAGTTCCCTTGATCAGATGCACAGAGAGGCTGGCTGGGGAATTCTGGGAATCCACCCATCTTAAAGTTTAAGATACTTTTGGGCTAGACCAGGGGTAGGCAACCTTGGCTCTTTTATGACTCATGGACTTCAATTCCCAGAATTCCTGAGCCAGCATGGCAGAAACTTTGGCCCCTTCATGACTTCAACTCCCAGAATTCCTGAACCAGCATGGGGGAAACTTTGGCCCCTTCATGACTTGTGGACTTCAACTCCCAGAATTCCTGAGCCAGCATGGGGAAAACTTTGGCCCCTTCATGACTTGTGGACTTCAACTCCCAGAATTCCTGAGCCAGCATGGGGGAACTATGGCCCCTTCATGACTTGTGGACTTCAACTCCCAGAATTCCTGAGCCAGCATGGAGCTGAAGTCCAAGAGTCATAAAAGAACCAAGGTTGCCTACTCCTGGGCTAGACTGAGGTAGGATTTAAGCTGGGATCAGCTAAACTCTAAGCCTCTAAGCATTCCCCAAAGCTTTCATCCTGCAATTAAATTTGTCCATTGGGAAAGGTGCTTACTTCTGATTTTTAATTGCAATTCACATTTGCAATTTTTAATCCATCCAGTATTTTTGTTGCTTTTTTAATGAGCAATGTGTAACAGTTTGCTCTGTACTCTCTAGATGAGCTATTCTACAGAATTCAACATGGCGGTTCCTTCTGGGACTTGTTGTCCAGACACCAATGCATTCTGGGAGTTGTAGTCCAAGGCACCGGATTGAAAAAAACTACCAGGAAACCCCCCAAAAAATCAAAACCTAACCCTTGGGTGCCATCTAGTGGATAAATATAAGAATAACAGGAATAAACCAGCATAGTAATTATGAAACTTGCTGTAAACATAGAAGAGTCTACAATAGCCAAAAAAAAACAATCAGTAGCAATAACAAACAAATTCAGAAAAAGTCTGGTAGCACCTAGTAAGACTAGCTCATTGCATTCTAAGGCATAACTTTTATTAAAAAGTTTACAACTTTTTTATAAATGGAATTGACTTATAACTTATTTGATCATTCTTATTACACAGCTCACGAAAGCGCATCGCTTTTCAATGTCTTTTCAAATCAATGTAGAAACCCTTGCAAATTCCATAAATAGATCTTGAACCTACAGTGGGATAGAATCAAGATCTCATTAAGTGTTAATGCCACATTATAATGCCTTGGTAAGGCCACACCTGGAATACTGCATCCAGTTTTGGTCACTACGATGCAAAAAAGATGTTGAGACTCTAGAAAGAATACAGAGAAGAGCAACAAAGAGTAAAGGTAAAGGTTCCCCCACACATGCGTGCTAGTCGTTTCCAACTCTAGGGGCCGGTGCTCATCTCTGTTTCAAAGCCGAAGAGCCAGCGCTTGTCCGAGGACGTCTCCGTGGTCATGTGGCCGGCATGACTAGACGCCAAAGGCGCACGGAGCGCTGTTACCTTCCCACCGGAGTGGTCCCTATTTTACTACTTGCATTTTTACGTGCTTTTGAACTGCTAGGTTGGCAGAAGCTGGGACGAGTAACAGGCGCTCACTCTGCTACGTGGCACTCGGGATTCGACCCACCAAACTGCCGACCTTCTGATCGACAAGCTCAGCGTCCTAACACACTGAGCCACCACGTCCCCTATGATTAGAGGACTAGAGACTAAAACATACAAGGAACAGTTGCTGGAATTCGGTATGTCTAGTTTAACGAAGAGAAGGACTGATAGCAGTCTTCCAGTATCTCAGGGGCTGCCCCAAAGAAGAGGGAGTCAAGCTATTCTCCAAAGCCCCTGAAGGAGGACAAGAAGCAATGGATGGAATCTCATCAAGGAGAGAAGCAACCTAGAACTAAGGAGAAATGTCCTGATAGAACAATTAATCAGTGGAACAACTTACCTCCAGAAGTTGTGGGTCCTCCAACACTGGAAGTTTTTAAGAAGAGATGCGACAGCCATTTGTCTGAAATGGTATAGGGTCTTCTGCTCGAGTAGGGGGTTGGACTAGATGACCTCCAAGGTCCCTGCCAAAAAAAACCCCTACCTGATGGAATGACACACAGAATTAGGATCCTTCCAATTTCATAAACCATAAATAGTAGTGTAGGAATTCAGCACCCCCTCCCCACCCCCTCCTTGGAGGATATTTAAAAAAGGCAGGATAGACTATTTCTCCTAAAGGAGAAATGGAGGGGGGGGAATCTTAACAAAGGCAGAAACAGCCCCAGTCTTCTTTCCTCAGGGAGAAACCTGAGAAGGCCAATCTTCAGAAATACAGATTTTGTAATCCATTCAGAGAAACTGGACCACACTATTCATAAGCAAAACTGTCAAGGGAGTAAATCAAAAACTCCCCATCAGAGGTCGATGAACCGTGGTTCATTTGACGCATGGTGCACAACAGGTAAAAGAAAGAAAACCCAAAACATATTCTACTGTAAAAAAACACAGCCCCCACAGAAGGCCGGAGCTGATGGGATTAGAAAAACAAAGACTCCTAAAAAATCTACATTCCCCACCCAGCTCCAAGGACAGGGCACGACCTCCGAGCCACAATGGGAGTCAGGCCAGAATAATTAGAATACCAAAATGGCACCTCAAGCACAGGTTATAGTACATTTCACGAGGAACAGGCATCCCAATCACGAAGCCCCAAAGAACGTATGAAAACCCACCCACTCTCAACCCCATTTTGTCAGCTGTCCCAGAACGGCATGCTGTTGCCGGTTCTGCTCATCGATAAACAGAAACCTTCTTTCCTAAGCAGCCTCCATTTTATTTCCAGCAGCTTGGCCTCCAATTTATTTCCAGCGTCTTACTCCCGGCTTGGAACTGGACCTGATTTTTCTTTCAACGGTAGCTAGCTCAGTATTCCCATCTCATCAACTTTAAGACGGATGAACTTCAACTTCCAGAATTCCTCACCCAGTTGAGCTGGCTGGGGAATTCTGGGAGTTGAAGTCCAGCCGTCTTAAAGTTGCCAAGCTTGGGGAAAACATTGGGCTAGCCGTCCATTATGTTCCTTAGAGCGCAACAGGTAGAGAGCAATTAATTTCTCCTTTGAAAGGACATTAATCGCTTGAGAAAATAGCAAGGCAGAAGTGGCTGTCCTATCAAAACCAGTTATACCACCAGGACCAAATGGTCCCAATCAGGAAGTTCACGTAGTTGAACAGGAAGAGACTTATCAGTCAAACCACCTCCATAATTTCATGCCTGCATGAAAGATTTAAGAGATATATCTTACAGCCTACTCCTATGACTTAGCCTACTCACTTAATTACATTGTGAGTTAAGATTATTCTATTCTATTCTATTCTATTCTATTCTATTCTATTCTATTCTATTCTATTCTATTCTGTAATTCTATTCTGTTCTGTTCTATTCTATTCTATTCTATTCTATTCTATTCTATTCTATTCTATTCTATTCTATTCTATTCTATTCTATTCTATTCTATTCTATCCTATCCCATTCCATTCCACTCCACTCCACTCCATTCTATTCTATTCTATTCTATTCTATTCTGTAATTCTATTCTATTCTATTCTGTTCTGTTCTGTTCCATTCCATTCCACTCCACTCCACTCCACTCGACTCTATTCTATTCTATTCTATTCTATTCTATTCTATTCTATTCTATTCTATTCTATTCTGTAATCCTATTCTATTCTATTCTGTTCTGTTCTGTTCTGTTCCGTTCCGTTCCGTTCCGTTCCATTCCACTCCACTCCACTCCACTCCACTCCTCTCCACTCCACTCCACTCCACTCCACTCCACTCCACTCCATTCTATTCTATTCTATTCTGTAATTCTATTCTGTTCTGTTCTATTCTATTCTATTCTATTCTATTCTATTCTATTCTATTCTATTCTATTCTATTCCATTCCATTCCACTCCACTCCACTCCACTCCACTCCACTCCACTCCATTCCATTCCATTCCATTCCATATAATCCTATTCTGTTCTGTTCTGTTCTATACTTATCTTGCCATCTGAAAAAACAGTCAGAATTCTCATCTTGGTAAGGACAAAGTCAACGGGACGTTCAACCCATCCACCAAGGTCATTTTCACCCCTTAATCGCCTCAATAAATAATTCCACTATTAGCACCGGCTGTGTGAAATTGGGCGAGGGACTTCAATAGCAGAGATTTAAGATCAGAAACCTCCTTTTTGCCGTCAGCGCCAAGTGCGGAAATCACTCCAGCGATAAACCTACCATCTCCACTTCTCTTCCTCGGCTTTGGATCTTCTCCCACAATGTCCTTCCTCCTTCTTCTTCTTCTTCAGAGTCTTGTCCACTTCCTCGTTTTTCCTTTTCCGGGATCTCCTGAGAAATTCTACATTTCGAAGCCCTCTTTTGCTTCTGCTTCTCTCGGTGTTTCTCCCTCCTCCATCTTGTAGGGTTCCTCCTGTCGCTTCTTCTTCTCCTCCTTCTTCAGAGTCACCTTCCAGCTTGACCTCAAATGGTGCCCCAGCTCCAGACTCACGTTGTATCTTTTCTTCCTCCTCCGTCTCCTTTCCCAGATGAGGCAATTCCTCCCCAGTCCATTGTCTGTCCATCTCTCTCTCCCCTTCCCACTCCTTCTCCGTCTTGACCACAATGTTCTGCTCAGCTCTTCTCCTGTCCACCACACCTTCTCCTTCTCCTGGTCCAATGTTCTCCTCCAACTGCTCATGGTTCCTCTCTTCTCCTGTTCCTCTGAAATCCTCCTTCTCCAGACTTTGGGTGGCTCCGCTCTCTCTCTTCTCCTCTTGCGTTGAATGGCCTTCAGCTTCTTCTTTTCCACCACCGCTGCTCTCTTTCTTTCTTCTCCTTTCCTCCACCAGCCCACCACTTGGGAAGGAATCTACAGCTTGCTCCCGCGGTTCAGTCGCCTGTTAAAAGAAAAGGGGAATGACTTTACAGGCAAAGGAAAGAAGAAATAGGGGAGACATGATAGCAGTGTCCCAGTATCTGAGGGGCTGCCACAAGGCAGAGGGGGCCAGGTTGTTCTCCAAAGCATCAGAGGGAAGGACGAGAAACAATGGATGGAAACTGATCAAAGAGAGAAGCAACCTGGAGTTAAGGAGAAAGTTCCTGACAATGAGGACAATCAACCAGTGGAACAGCTTTTCCTCCAGAAATCGTGGGCGCTCCATCACTGGAGGTTTTTAAGAAGAGACTGGACAATCACCTGTCTGAGATTGTATAGGTTCTCCTGCTTGAGCAGTGGGTTAGACTAGAAGACCTCCAAGGGTCCCTTCCAGCTCTAGTCTAATAATGGTAAGAATAGAATAGAATAGAATAGAATAGAATAGAATAGAATAGAATAGAATAGAATAGAATAGAATAGAATAGAATAGAATAGAATAGAATAGAATAGAATAGAATAGAATAGAATATGGAATGGAATTATGGAATGGAATTATGGAATAGAATAGAATAGAATAGAATAGAATAGAATAGAATAGAATAGAATAGAATAGAATAGAATAGAATAGAATGAGTTGGAAGGGTCCTTGTAGGTCATCTAGTCCAACCCACTGCCCAAGCAGGAGACCCTACCCCATTTCTGACAGATGGCAGCCCAGTCTCTTCTTGAAAACTTCCAGTGATGAAACTCCCATCACATCTGGAGGCGATCTTCATGCGTTGTTAGCTTCACATGTTTGTTTGTACAAGCACTAGCTCTGTCTCTATTGTAAGGTTAAAGTAGTAGCGTCTTGCAAGAATGAAAACACTTCTTATCCCCCCCCACCCTCTCTTTTTGCTCTCCCTTCTGACTCCTTCCCACGCCCCCTTTTTCCTGCTATGGATTGAGAAAGCCTTTATCCACCAGTGGTCCGATCTTCAGCTCTTCCTCCTGTCTCCCGAGGCCATTCGCGCCACACCGCCAAATGCAAACTACTCACATGAAATCCCACTGCGCTTACTGCCTTATTCCCGCGGCCGGCCACGCGTGTGCCCTCCTTTGTCTCCAGCCTGATCTTCTTTGGCCTGGGTTCCTCTCTGAAATGCAAACAGAGCAGAAGGCATCTTCAGATGGGTGGGTGCGTAAAACTCAGCTGCATCTTCCCCAAACGAGGCTCAGGAGAGGAACTTTCGAGAAACCCCAAAGCTGTTGGGGTCCTGGGAAACTCCCGTTCCCACCCACCCACCCCCACCCCCCAACTGCCTCCTATGGCACAATTCCCATCGCATCCAGGTGCCCATCCTCCGTGCCAGGGGATGGGCACCTACGGCAACGTGACAATCTGCAGATATTCCACGCCCAGAATTCCCTAACCAAACATGGGAGTTAGTTAGCAATGAAAACTCTGGCTCCCATTGTGGACTATCTTGGGACTATCTGCGCTGGCCTCATTTCAGACCATCGGTCTGAAATGGTACATAGGGTTTCCTGCCTGAGCAGGGGGCTGGACTAGAAGACCTCTAAAGTCCCTTCCAGCTCCATTCTATTCTATTCTATTCCATTCCATTCTATATTTTCGATTCGATTCGATTCGATTCGATTCTATATCCTTTTCTATTCTATTCCACTCCATTCCATTCCATATTTTTTATTCTATTCTATTCTATTCTATTCTATTCTATTCTATTCTATTCTATTCTATTCTATTCTATTCTATTCTATTCCATTCCATTCCATTCCATTCCATTCCATTCCATTCCATATTTTCTATTCTATTCTATTCTATTCTATTCTATTCTATTCTATTCTATTCCACTCCATTCCATTCCATTCCATATTTTTTATTCTATTCTATTCTACTCCATTCCATTCCATTCCATTCCATATTTTTTATTCTATTCTATTCTATTCTATTCCATTCCATTCCATTCTATTCTATTCTATTCCATTCCATTCTATTCCATATTTTCTATTCTATTCTATTCTATTCTATTCTATTCTATTCTATTCTATTCTATTCTATTCTATTCTATTCTATTCCATTCCATTCCATTCCATTCCATTCCATTCCATTCCATTCCATATTTTTTATTCTATTCTATTCTATTCTATTCTATTCTATTCTATTCTATTCTATTCCATTCCAATCCATTCCATATTTTTATTCTATTCTATTCCATTCCATTCTATTCTATTCTATTCCATTACATGACATATTTTCTATTCTATTCTATTCCATTCCATTCCATATATTCTATTCTATTCTATTCTATTCTATTCTATTCTATTCTATTCTATTCTATTCTATTCTATTCTATTCTATTCTTTTCTATTCTATTCTATTCTATTCTATTCTATTCTATTCTAATTCTATTCTATTCCATTCCATATTTTCTATTCTATTCTATTCTATTCTATTCTATTCCATTCCATTCCATATTTTCTATTCTATTCTATTCTATTCTATTCTATTCTGTTCTGTTCTGTTCTGTTCTGTTCTGTTCTGTTCTGTTCCGTTCCATTCCGTTCCATTCCATTGCATTCCATATTTTCTATTGTATTGTATTGTATTGTATTGTATTGTACTGTATTGTATTGCATTCCATTCTATTCTATTCTATTCCATTCTATTCCATTCCATTCCATATTTTCTTTTCTATTCTATTCTATTCTATTCTATTCTATTCTATTCTATTCTATTCTATTCTATTCTATTCTAATTCTATTCTATTCTATTCCATTCCATATTTTCTATTCTATTCTATTCTATTCCATTCCATTCCATTCCATTCCATTCCATTCCATTCCATTCCATTCCATATTTTCTATTGTATTTTTATTTATTTATTTTATTTTAATTCCATTTATATCCCGCCCTTCTCCGAAGACTCAGGGCGGCTTAGAAGCTTAGCAGTAGCCTTCATTCTATGTATATGCCTGCTTATTAGGGCTTTCACACACACCCCAAGTGGCATTATTACAAACTCAGCTTAATTGCCCCCAACAATCTGGGTCCTCATTTTACCTACCTCGAAAGGATGGAAGGCTGAGTCAACCTTGAGCCTGGTGGGACTCGAACCTGCACTAATTGCAGGCAGCTGGTGTTACTTAAGGAGGCATTAGCCCACTGTACAATACAATACAATACTGTAATACAATACTGTATTGTATTGTATTGTATTCCATTCCATTCTATTCTATTCCATTCTATTCCATTCCATTCCATATTTTCTATTCTATTCTATTCTATTCTATTCTATTCTATTCTATTCTATTCTATTCCATTCCATTCCATTCCATTCCATTCCATTCCATTCCATTCCATATTTTCTATTCTATTCTATTCTATTCTATTCTATTCTATTCTATTCTATTCTATTCTATTCTATTCCATTCCATTCCATATTTTCTTTTCTATTCTATTCTATTCTATTCTATTCTATTCTATTCTATTCTATTCTATTCTATTCTATTCCATATTTTCTATTCTATTCTATTGTGACATGAGCATGTTGAGGACGTGGTGGCCCCATAGTTCTTGTAAATACTGTTTTTTGGAAGTAGCCAAGTTTTTGAAAAGTCCTGGGAGAAAGAGAGCCACTTTCCAATTTTACCTCAGATAAGGAACACCGCATCCATTACACAGGGTGAAATCCATGGCACTCTCAAGTGATCTGGAAGAAGAAGAGAACAGAATTTATGATGAATATATCCGCCCCCCCCAAAAAAGAAATATCGTATCCATCACATGTGGAATTTTAGAAACTGGGAAACTCTTCTGGAACAGTAGCATTTGAATCAATCCATCCATCCATCCATCCATTTTAAATATGTACCGATGGGCCTTGACTTAAGAGCAGCAGTGAGCCCAAAGTTTCCACTGCTAAGCAAAGCAGTTGCAAAGTGAATTGTGTGTCCCGTTTTACTGTCTTTTCCTGCTGTCATAAAAATCAGGTGGGACTCATTTCTTGCCATGGCTGTTAAGTGAATCACTGCAGCTGTTAAGTGAATCACATGGTCATTTCAGCGCTCCTTACTAGCACTGATGTTATTACCTAGTTTGGGTAACGAAATGTCTGCAAGGAAACAAGCAAGCTCAGAGAGCACCAAGGGACCCACAGTCCTCCTCCTCCTTCCTCTTCCTCCTCCTTCCTTCCTCTTCCTCCTCCTCCTCCTCTTCCTTCCTCCTCCTCCTCCTCCCTCCTCCTCTTTCCTCTTCTCCTCCTCTTCTTCCTCCTTCCTCTTCCTTCCTCCTCCTCCTTCCTCTTCCTCCTCCTCCTCCTCCTCCCCCTTCCTCTTCCTCCTCTTCCTCTTCCTCCTCCTCCTCTTCCTCCTCCTCTTTCCTCTTCCTTCTGCTCCTCTGCCTCCTCCTCTTTCCTCCTCCTCTTCCTCCTCCTCCTCTTCCACTTCCTTCCTCTTCCTCCTCCCCCTCCTCCTCCTTCCTCCTCCTCCCTCTTCCTTTTCCTCCTCTTCCTCCTCCTTCCACTTCCTTCCTCTTCCTCCTCCTCGTCTTCTTCCTCCTCCTCCTCCTTCCTCTTCCTTCTCCTCCTCCGCCTCCCCCTCCTCTTCCTCCTCCTTCCTCCTTCTCCTTCCTCTTCCTTCTCCTCCTCCTCCTCCCTCTTTCTCCTCCTCCTCTTCCTCTTCCTCCTCCCTCCTCCTCCTCTCCCTAACCACCACTCGCTTCTAGTCCTGAGGAGGTTACCTAGTTAGGGTCCTGAAACGTCCTCAAGAAAACCGCCAAGCTCGGAGAACACCAAGGACCCCTCCTTTCAACCCTGAGCTACAAATATTCTCCCTTCATTGGTTCCCTCTCCAAGCTGCCCTCTTTCCTTCTCCCCATCCCATGCTCCCTTCACACCAGCGTCCACGTCGATTCTGCCACCCTCATGAAATCAGGTCCCAAGCGAATCCTGCCCCCCATCTGATCTCCATCTGCATTCGGGGCTCCGTCTTTAAGAAGTAATGAGTTCAGGTGACAAGCCATGAAGGGGAATGTAGTATAACTTTTACCTAGAGAAATGTAGATGGAGGGGATGAAGGGAGGGCTCGTTTCCTGCTGCCCAGAAATCCAGGTTAGATAAAGGGGCTTAAAAAAAAATTAGGAAGGCTGATTGAGGTTCAGCCTCAAGAGAGACGGACTTGGATGGATCATAAGTCATGGAAGATCTCTCTTGCGCTGAAGGTCCTCAAGCCAAGGTGAGCAGAGACTTAACTGCCTTAACTGGGTGGTGGCCTACAAGACCAGCTTCATGGGTCTGTGAGGTCACAAATCACATTAGGCTTTGACTTGCTCAAGAGTGATTGGTTGACTAAGCTTCAATTGGCTTAATTCATACAGCATGCTCCACTGAAAGCCATGAATCTGAACTATATTTTTCAAAGATCCTGGAGCACTGGGGAACTACCAGAGGACTGGAAGAGAGCTGATGTAGTTCCCATCTTCAAAAAAGGGAAAAAACTAGATCCAGGAAACTACAGACCTATCAGCCTGACCTCAATACCTGGGAAGATTCTGGAAAAGATAATCAAACAACAAATCAGCAAACACCTTGATGCGAACAAAGTTATCACTAAAAGCCAACATGGGTTTGTCAAAAACAGATCATGCCAGACAAATCTTATTGCATTCTTTGACCAAGTGACAAAACTAGTGGACCAGAGGAATGCTGTAGATATAATTTACTTGGACTTCAATAAGGCATTTGATAAAGTAGATCACAACTTACTACTTGATAAGATAGAAAAATGTGGGTTACACAGCATCACCACCAGATGGATTCGTAGCTGGCTGACAGGCTGTACTCAGCATGTGGTGATCAATGGAACCGCATCTACACGGAGGGAAGTGTGTAGTGGGGTGCCCCAGGGCTCTGTTCTGGACCCAGTGCTCTTCAACATCTTCATCAACGATTTGGATGAGGGGATAGATGGGGAACATCAAATTTGCAGACGACACCAAGCTGGCAGGAATAGCCAATACTCCAGAAGATAGGCTTAAGATACAGGAGGATCTGGACAGACTTGAACACTGGGTGCTATCTAACAAAATGAAATTCAATGGTGAAAAAAGTAAGGTTCTACATTTAGGCAGGAAAGATCAAATGCACAGGTATAGTATAGGTGGTACCTTGCTCAATAGTAGTAACTGTGAGAGGGATCTCAGAGTCCTAGTAGACAATCACTACAATATGAGCCAGCAGTGTGCTGCAGCTGCCCAAAAAGCCAACACAGTGCTAGGCTGCATTAACAGAGGGATGGAATCAAGATCAAGTGAAGTACTAATACCACTCTACAATGCTTTGGTAAGGCCACACCTGGAATACTGCATCCAGTTTTGGTCACCACGATGTAAAAAAGATGTTGAGACTCTAGAAAGGGTACAGAGAAGAGCAACAAAGATGATTGGGGGACTGGAGGCTAAAACAATTAGGGAACGGTTGCTGGAATTGGGTATGTGTAGTTTAATGAAGAGAAGCATGAGGGGTGACATGATAGCAGTGTTCCAATATCTCAGGGGCTGCCCCAAAGAAGAGGGAGTCAAGCTATCCTCCAAAGCACCTGAAAGCAGGACAAGAAGCAACGGATGGAAGCTAATCAAGGAGAGGAGCAACCTAGAACTAAGGAGAAACTTCCTGACAGTTAGAACAATTAACCAGTGGAACAACCTGCCTCCAGAAGTGGTGAATGCTCCAACACTGGAAGTTTTTAAGAAGAGACTGGACAGCCACTTGTCTGAAATGGTATAGGGTTTCCTGCCTGAGCAGGGGGTTGGACTAGATGACCTCCAAGGTCCCTTCCAAATAATAATAATAATCATCATCATCATCATCATCATCATCTACATTATGGCTCAGTGCAATGATTGAAAGGACAACTCGGTTCCTAGAAACCCCAGCTCTCTCTTCACAGCAATGGCCTGCATGAGATCCAGCGAATAGAATGGAATGGAGTGGAATAGAATAGAATAGAATAGAATAGAATAGAATAGAATAGAATAGAATAGAATAGAATAGAATAGAATAGAATAGAATAGAATAGAATAGAATAGAATAGAATAGAATAGAATAGAATAGAATAGAATATATGGAATGGAGTGGAATAGAATAGAATAGAATAGAATAGAATAGAATAGAATAGAATAGAATAGAATAGAATAGAATAGAATAGAAAATATGGAATGGAATGGAATGGAATGGAATAGAGTAGAATAGACCAACAATCAAGTAGAATAGAAATAGGAATAAAGCTGGGAGAGACCTTGGAGGTCTTCAGCCCCCTGTTCAAGTGGGAGAACCTATACCATTTCAGGTAAGTGACTGTCTATTTTCTTCTTTAAAACCTCCAGTGACGGAGCCCCCACGATTTCTAGTAGCAAGCTGTTCCACTGCTTAATTGTCCTCACTGTCAAGAAGTTTCTCTTTAATTCCAGGTTGCTTCTCTCTTTGATGAGTTTCCAACCATGGTTTCTTGTCCTTCCCTCTGCTGCTTTGGTGAATAACGTGACCCGCTCCTCTTCTTGGTGGCAGCCCCTCAAATACTGGAATACTATCATTTCCCCCCCCCCCCGCGCGCCCCGTTTCTTTTTTTTTTTCTCTCGAGGCTGGCCAAACCCAAGTCCCGCAGCCGTTCTTCGTAGGCCTTTGAGCATCTTCGTTGCTCTTCTCTGAACTTTGTCCAAAGTCTCCACCTCTTTTTTTTTTTTTCCTAGTGAGGCGACCAAAATTGGTTGCAGTATTCCAGGTGTGGCTGTAGAAGACCTCCACGGTCCCTTTCAACTCTGTTATTCTGTCCACAACCCAGCCATCCTTGAATCCGGCAGGAACCGTGTAGCAGGATACCACTTACACCCTGGCTGGTCCCTATACCCTGTTTCTCCTCGGCTGCAAATCACCACCAGTGCGGTGGTTCTAATTCTACCCAAGCGCAGCACGAGATAAGCGGGGCTACTGGGGGGGGAGAGGGGGGGCGTTTCTGAGGCTTTCCTGTCTCCTGCGTCTCACCAGCCAGCGGGGAAAACGTCCCTATCAGCAACCAGAGCTGGCTGCAAAAGTCCCCGGGGTCATATCTATGCTCTTTCCTGCCCCCCCCCCTCCTCCATCTAAACCTATCATCGCCCATCTCCAATTAACTTTAGGGGGGGGAGATTGGAACTGAGCAAGGAGCAGTTAGGTGTCTCTTTATGTCTTTTCCTTCCTTTATCTGCTCAACCAGTGTTGACCTCCAGGTCCCTAATGGCCTTTTCGGAGGCACCGCGGCACGAAAGGGGAAAAAGAGGGGGAGGCATGTCAGTTTTGTTATTTTTACTGCTCCACTACTCCAGCTTTGCACTTAGCTGGAAAGGGAGGTCAAATTAAAAGTTCCTGCAACACAGCTGGCCCAGGGGAAGGGCAGCATTTTAGACTGCTGTAGACTTCCACTTATGAATCAGAATCCCGCATACAGCTGGAAGGGACCTTGGAGGTCTTCTAGTCCAGCCCCTTGCTCAAACAGGAGACTCCATACAGTTTGAGACAAGTGGCTGTCCAGTCTCCTCTTAAAAACCTCCGGTGATGGAGCACCCACAACTTCTGGAGGCAACTTCCGTTCCACTGGTTAATTGTCCTCACTGTTAGGAGGTTTCTCCTTAATTCCAGGTTGTTTCTCTCCTTGATAAGTTTCCATCCATTGCTTCTTGTCCTGCCTTCAGGTGCTTTGGAAAATAAGTTGACCCCCCCCCCCTCAAATACTGGAATACTGCTACCATGTCCCCCTTAGTCCTTTTTTCCCTCTAGATTAACCAAACCCCAAACCTGCAACCGAATAGAATAGAATAGAATAGAATAGAATAGAATAGAATAGAATAGAATAGAATAGAATAGAATAGAATAGAATAGAATAGAATAGAATAGAATAGAATAGAATAGAATAGAATAGAATAAATATGGGATGGAATAGAATAGAATAGAATAGAATAGAATAGAATAGAATAGAATAGAATAGAATAGAATAGAATAGAATAGAATAGAATAGAATAGAATAGAATGTAGAATATGGAATAGAATAGAAAAGGATATAGAATAGAATAGAATAGAATAGAATAGAATAGAATAGAATAGAATAGAATAGAATAGAATAGAATAGAATAGAATAGAATGTAGAATATGGAATAGAATAGAAAAGGATATAGAATAGAATAGAATAGAATAGAATAGAATAGAATAGAATAGAATAGAATAGAATAGAATAGAATAGAATAGAATAGAGCTGGAAGGGACCGTGGAGGTCTTCTAATCCAGCCCCCCGCTCAAGCAGGAGAACCTACACCATGTCAGGCAAGTGACTGTCTAGTCTTTTCTTAAAAAGCTCCAATGATGGAGCACCCACAACTTCTGGTGGCAAGTTGTTCCTCTGGTTAATTGTCCTCCTCACTGTCAGGAATTTTCTCCTTAATTCCAGGTTGCTTCTCTCTCTGGTCAGTTTCCAACCTTCCCTCTGGTGCTTTAGAGAATAACATGACCCCCTCTTCTTCTTGGCGGCAGCCCCTCAGATACTGGAACGCTGCTAATGTCTCCCCTATTTCTTCTTTTCTGTAGACTAGCCAAACCCAAGTCCCACAGCCGTTCTTCGTATGTTTTAGTCTCCAGGCCTTGGATCATCTTAGTTGCTCTTCTCTGAACTTTTTCCAAACTCTCAACATCTTTTTGGCAGTATGGTGACCAAAATTGATTGCAGCATTCCAGGTGTGGCCTTACTAGGGTTTTATAAAGTGATACTAATACTTGGTGTGATCTTGATTCTATGCCTCTGTTTATACAACCCAGGGTTGTGTTAGCTTTTTTGGCTGCTGCTGCTGCTGCTGCACACTGCTGGCTCATGGTCAAGCGATCGTCCACTAGGACTCCAAGGTCCCTCTCACAGTTAATTTGCACCCACGCGTGCATTAATGCACTAGGACTAGATCCAGCGTTGCACACGGGAAGGGGGTCTCTCTCTCTCTCTCTCTCAGACACACATACACACACACACACACACACACACACACACGGGGAGGGGAGAGAGAGAGAGAGAACCAGAAAACCACACAAAACACACACAGAGAGAAACACACACACACACACACACACACACACGGGGAGGGGAGAGAGAGAGAGAATCAGAAAACCACACAAAACACACAGAGAGAGAGAAAAAAATCACACAGACACACACTGGGAGGGGAGAGAGAGAACCAGAAAACCACACAAAACACACACACACACACACACACACACACACACACACACACACACACACGAGGAGGGGGGAGAGAGAGAGAGAACCAGAAAACCACACAAAACACACACAGAGAGAGAAAAAAAAACCACACACACACACACTGGGAGGGGAGAGAGAGCGAGAACCAGAAAACCACACAAAACACACAGAGAAACACACACACACACACACACACACACACACACAAACACGGGGAGGGGAGAGAGAGAGAGAGAACCAGAAAACCACACAAAACACACAGAAACACACACACACACACACACACACACACACACACACACACGGGGAGGGGAGAGAGAGAACCAGAAAACCACACCAAACACACACAGAGAGAAAAACACACACACACACACACACACACACACACACACACACACACACACGAGGAGGGGGGAGAGAGAGAGAGAACCAGAAAACCACACAAAACACACACAGAGAGAGAGAAAAAAACCACACACACACACACTGGGAGGGGAGAGAGAGAGAGAACCAGAAAACCACACAAAACACACAGAGAAACACACACACACACACACACACACACACACACACAAACACGGGGAGGGGAGAGAGAGAGAGAGAACCAGAAAAACACAAAACACACAGAAACACACACACACACACACACACACACACACGGGGAGGGGAGAGAGAGAACCAGAAAACCACACCAAACACACACAGAGAGAAAAACACACACACACACACACACACACACACACACACACACACACGGGGAGGGGAGAGAGAGAGAGAACCAGAAAACCACACAAAACACACAGAGAAACACACACACACACACACACACGGGGAGGGGAGAGAGAACCAGAAAACCACACCAAACACACACAGAGAGAAAAACACACACACACACACACACACACACACACGCCCACCTAAATTTGAAGCCAGCAAAGCAGCGCAACCCGCCACCAACTTTCCCCGCGGTGACGTCACCGCGTTCTAATCCCCGGGGTTGCCCCGGGAGATCGAACCCTCAGGCTCCGCCTTCCCTCCTCTTCCCCCCCCGCCTGGGAAAAGCGTTCGGAGGCGGGGCCCGGACCTTCTTTCGCCTCTCCCGATTGGCCAGAGCAGCTGCCCTTTCCAGACACGGCGTCCCGCCATTGGACAAAGGCCGGCCCTGCCTGCGCTTGCAAGTCTCTGGAAAGGGGAGGAAAAAAAAAAAAAAGGCTGGACGCGAGTCGGACCTCTCTTGCTCCGGCTGGGGAGAAAGGGAGGCGCTGGGTCGAGGGCGAGACGGAGGCGGGGGGGGGGGGGGCTGGGCTGCAGGAGACCCCCCCACACACACGCCGCCCCGCCTTGTCTTTTGCAACCCCTCCAGCTTTGCAAAGACCCCCCCCGAAGTTGGCCGCGCTCCAATTTTTGCAAGCTAGCCAGCCAGCCAGCAGATTGGGCATTTAACGGGGGGGGGGCGATCTGAAGGCGCTGGGTTCCCCCGCGGGCGCCATCCCACCGCTGGGGCCATTTTAAGGGCCCCCGCCCCACCCTGGAATCCCCCTGGCCGGAGCTGCCAGGGGACGGGGGTGTGTGTGCTTAAGGTACCCTTGAAAGTGCGTGGGGGGGGGGAAGGGGAGGGGTCTCCGTTGCACACACCCCAGTCAATTCGTGAAAAGCACCCCCTCCCCAGAAGGGTTTGCAAAGCAGCTAGGGTGCAGAGGGGCGCTGCTGCTGCTGCTGCTGCTGCTGCGCTTCCCCGGACAGATGCCCGCTTCGTGCCAGCCGAGATGACCCCGGCAGAGGAGAGCCCCCCAGGAGGGGAGGCTGATGGGGAGCCGGCCTGCCAGCCCCCCACCCCCAGGCACCTGTCCAAGAGCTGCAGCCTGCAGAAGGTGAGGCTAAAAGGAAACGCGGAGGGGGGGGCGGGCAAAAGGGGGTGGGTTGGATGGGGAGGATGGAGCAGAGACCCTTGCCCATGCCTTTTTAGGTTGGTCTCTGCCGACGGCGCGGCTTTCCCTTATCTGTGCCAGACTTCATTGAATTGGTCTAGGTGGGTCTGCCTGAGCAGAGGGGCTGGACTAGAAGACCTCCAAGGTCCCTTCCAACACTGCTATTCTGCTCCGTTCTTTTCCATTCCATTCTATTCTATTCTATTCTATTCCTTATTTCTATTCTATTCTATTCTATTCCTTATTTCTATTCTATTCTATTCTGTTCTATTCTATTCCATTCCATTCCATTCTATTCTATTCTATTCCATCTATTCTATTCTATTCGCTATATTCTATTCTATTCTATTCTATTCCTTATTTCTATTCTATTCCATCCCATCCCATCCCATCCTATCCTATCCTATCCTATCCTATTCTCTCTTCTATATTCTATTCTATTCTATTCTATTCTATTCTATTCTATGCTATGCTATGCTATGCTATGCTATGCTATGCTATTTCATTCCATTCCATTCTATTCTATTCCATATATTCTATTCTATTCTATTCCTTATTTCTATTCTATTCTATTCCTTATTTCTATTCTATTCCATCCCATCCCATCCTATCCTATCCTATCCTATTCTCTCTTCTATATTCTATTCTATTCTATTCTATTCTATTCTATTCTATTCTATTCTATTCTATTCTATTCTATTCTATTCTATTCTATTCCTTATTTCTATTCTATTCTATTCTATTCCATTCCATTCCATTCTATTCTATTCTATTCTATTCCATCTATTCTATTCTATTCACTATATTCTATTCTATTCTATTCCTTATTTCTATTCCATCCCATCCCATCCCATCCCATCCCATCCCATCCCATCCCATCCTATCCTATCCTATCCTATCCTATTCTCTCTTCTCTATTCTATTCTATTCTATTCTATTCTATTCTATTCTATTCTATTTCATTCCATTCCATTCTATTCTATTCCATATATTCTATTCTATTCTATTCCTTATTTCTATTGTATTCTATTCCTTATTTCTATTCCATCCCATCCCATCCCATCCCATCCCATCCCATCCCATCCCATCCTATCCTATCCTATCCTATCCTATCCTATCCTATCCTATCCTATTCTCTCTTCTATATTCTATTCTATTCTATTCTATTCTATTCTATTCTATTCTATTCTATTCTATTCTATTCTATCTTGAAATTGGACAGATTAGGGACCTTGGAGCTAGCTTACGAGGGCTGGAGACCACATTGCGGAAGGCGAAGCAGATCCACCAGCCTTTCCTTGCTCCTTCCAAATTCCCACCCTCTTCAGTCCTGGTGGGGTGAACTTTCCACATTTTTATTAATCAGAATAAACTTCATTAATCAGAATAAAGCTGGAAGGGACCTTGGAGGTCTTCTAGTCCAGCCCCCTGCTCAAGCAGGAGAACCTAGACCATTTCAGACAAAGTGACTGTCTAGTCTAGTCTCTTCTTAAAAAGCTCCAATAATGCCACAACTTCTGGTGGCAAGCTGTTCCACTGGTTAATTGTCCTCCCTGTTGGGGAGTTTC
Source organism: Vipera latastei (assembly GCA_024294585.1). Classification (NCBI taxonomy): domain Eukaryota; kingdom Metazoa; phylum Chordata; class Lepidosauria; order Squamata; family Viperidae; genus Vipera; species Vipera latastei. The sequence continues at coordinate 219,634,272 of CM044356.1, forward strand.
TCCTTAATTCCAGGTTGCTTCTCTCCTTGATTAGTTTCCATCCGTTGCTTCTTGTCCTGCTTTCAGGTGCTTTGTAGAATATCTTGACTCCCTCTTCTTTGGGGCAGCCCCTCAAATACTGGAAGACTGCTGTCATGTCACCCTAGACCTTCTTCTCTCTAGACTAGCCACACCCAAATCCTGCAACCGTTCTTCATATGTTTTTGTCTCCTGGCCTTTAATCATCTTCCATTTGCTCTTCTTTACCCTTTTTCCAAAGTCTCAACATCTTTTTTGTAAGGGGGGTGACCAAAACTGGATGCAGGATTCCAGATGTGGCCTTCGTAAGGCATTATAGAGCAGTACGTGGCCCTCAGCAACTTCCTTGAGATAGAGAAAGACCAAGGAGATTGGGGGTGGGGGTGGTGGGGTGGGCAGGGATGGATTCCCAAGAAAGACGTGATCCTCAAGCACGGGAACATCTTGTCCGAGGTCTCTTCTCCATCCCAAATGAGTCATCGTTAAGGGTGGAAAACAGCCAGGTCTTCCTGGGATCCACAGCCTCTGATCTGCTTCCAGCCAGATCACAGTTTAGGGGAAAGGGTCCAAGAAAAGAGAATATTTGTAGCTCAGGGTTGAAACAAAAGGTCCTTGGTGCTCTCTGAGCTTGGTTGTTTTCTTGCAGACGTTTCATTACCCAAACTAGATAACCTCATCGGTGCTAGAAGGGAGTGGGTTTTATGGTGTGGAGGAGGAGGAAGAAGAGGAAGAGGAGGAGGAAGAGGAAAAGGAAAGGGAGGAGGACAGTGGGGTCCCTGGTGCTCTTTGAGCTTGGTTGTTTTCTTGCAGACGTTTCATGACCCAACTAGGTAACATCATCAGTGCTAGAAGGGGGTGTGTGGTTAGGGAGAGGAGGAGGAGGAGGAGGAGGAAGAAGAAGAGGAGGAGGAGGAGGACAACGACGACGACGACTGTGGGACCCTCAGTGCTCTCTGAGCTTGGTTGTTTTCCTGCGAACATTTCATTACCCAACTAAGTAACATCATCAGTGCTAGAAGGGTGTGTGTGGTTAGGGAGAGGAGGAGGAGGAGAAGGAGAATGACTATGGAGTCCTTGATGTTCTCTGAGCCTGGTTGTTTTCCTGCAGACGTTTCATTACCCAACTAGGTAACATCATCAGTGCTAGAAGGGTGTGTGTGGTTAGGGAGAGGAGGAGGAGGAGAAGGAGAATGACTATGGAGTCCTTGATGTTCTCTGAGCCTGGTTGTTTTCCTGCAGACGTTTCATTACCCAACTAGGTAACATCATCAGTGCTAGAAGGGGGTGTGTGGTTAGGGAGAGGAGGAGGAGGAGGAGAAGGAGAATGACTATGGAGTCCTTGTTGCTCTCTGAGCTTGGTTGTTTTCTTGCAGACGTTTCATCACCCAACTAGGTAACATCATCAGTGCTAGAAGGGGGTGTGTGGTTAGGGAGAGGAGGAGGAGGAGGAGAAGGAGAATGACTATGGAGTCCTTGTTGCTCTCTGAGCTTGGTTGTTTTCTTGCAGACGTTTCATCACCCAACTAGGTAATATCATCAGTGCTAGGAGGGAGTGGATTTTATGGAGAGGAGGAGGAGGAGGAGGAGGAGGAGGAGGAGGAAGACTGGTGCTCTCTGAGCTTGTTTTTTTTCCCTGCAGAAGTTTCATGACCCAAACTAGGAGAATATCCTCAGCATCTGATGATATTGCCTAGTCTGGATCACAAAATGTCTGCGAGAAAACAATTAAACTCAAGAAAAAGGTCCCGCTGGATTTTTACAGCCCTTTTGCCGTGAGGGTGGGTTCAGACACGACCTCCAGGTGGGTGTTGTTGTTTTTTTTGAAGACCATCTAGAGACTTCCTCAGCTTGAGCTGTTTTCTGCAGACTTCTCTGGGCCAAGGAAGACCTGAAATGGCCACGGAGAGAGCCCAGCCTCTTGAGACATCCTGTTCCATAATGCTACCTCCAAACAGGTTGCTTAATCACACCTGTTGTTGAGACTGTCTTGTAAACAACTTTTGTAATCAACCCTTCTCGCCTGCTGAGTATCGTAGACCTGAGCTTAGTCAGTTCCTGATTTTCCGATCTTGGCAAAAGGTGCATTTCGCTCTTTTTTAATATCTTCTCTTGGTTGAATTTATTTATAAAACCCTAGGACGCTGAGCTTGTCGATCAGAAGGTCGGCAGTTTGGCGGGTCGAATCCCGAGTGCCGCGTAACGGAGTGAGCGCCTGTTACTCGTCCCAGCTTCTGCCTACCTAGCAGTTCGAAAGCACGTAAAAATGCAAGTAGAAAAATAGGGACCACTACGGTGGGAAGGTAACAGCGTTCCGTGGGCCTTTGGCGTCTAGTCATGCCGGCCACATGACCACGGAGACGTCCTCGGACAAGCGCTGGCTCTTCGGCTTTGAAATGGAGATGAGCAACGGCCCCTAGAGTCGGAAACGACTAGCACGCATGTGCGGGGGAAACTTTACCTTTTACCTTTACTTGGGGTCCACCAACACCCCCTGACGTGTCTTTTTGAATGGATAAAGCAGCTTTCCGAAGGGCAACCCCAAGCCCTGTAAAATTGTGTAAAATTGTAACCCTAAATCTTTGTAAAAAAAAAAAAAGAAGAGAGGGATTCAGAGAGAGGCGATGTTCCTAAGTGAGGATTTTTTTTTAACTTTCCTTAAAAAAGTTTTAAAACATTGAAACATGTAGTAGCGTATTAAATAAAAGCAGTCCTCAATTTATAAACAGCTCATTTAGTGACGGCTCAAGGTTACAACAGCCTGGGAAAAGTGACCGTTTTCACACATAACGGCCGTCGCAGCCTCCCCGCGGTCACGTGATCAAAATTCAGACAGTTGGCAACTGACTCGTATTTATGACGGTCGCAGCATCCCGAGGGGGGGGGTTCCACGGGGGAAGCTGGATTCACTTAACAACCATGGTTACTGACTTAATAACCGCAGTGATTCACTTAATGACTGAGGGGGTAGAGGTCGTAAAACAAGGCACAACTCACTTAACTGTCTCGCTTAGCGACAGAAATTTTCCAACTGCATGGCGGTCGTAAGTCGGGGACGACCCACATGCTGTTCTGATCTGGAGTTTTCTGGCATTTATTATCAATATTCTATTCTATTTTCTATTCTATTTTCTATTTATTCTATTATTTTCTATTCTATTTTCTATTTACCGTATCCTATTCTATTTTCTATAGGGACGCGGTGGCTCAGTGGGTTAGGACGCTGAGCTTGTCGATCGGAAGGTCGGCAGTTTGGCGGGTCGAATCCCGAGTGCCGCGTAACAGAGTGAGCGCCTGTTACTTGTCCCAGCTTCTGCCAACCTAGCAGTTCGAAAGCACGTAAAAATGCAAGTAGAAAAATAGGGACCACTACGGTGGGAAGGTAACAGCGTTCCGTGCGCCTTTGGTGTGTAGTCATGCCGGCCACATGACCACGGAGACGTCCTCGGACAAGCGCTGGCTCTTCGGCTTTGAAACGGAGATGAGCACCGGCCCCTAGAGTCGGAAACGACTAGCACGCATGTGCGGGGGAACCTTTACCTTTACCTTTACCTATTCTATTTTCTATTTATTCTATTTTCTATTTATTCTATTCTACCCACCCCACGCCCTGGGAGGCTGCAACCGTTGCAAGGACGTGCCAGTGGCCAAGCATCTGAATTTGGATCACGGGACCAGGGGGATGCAGCAACGGCCGTAGGTGTGAAAAACAGTCACAAGGCACTTTGCAGTAGCGGTGAATATCTGTAGCTCAGCCAGAGGATGATGGTGAAGGTTCATTCAATAATAATAATAATAATAATAATAATAATAATAATAATAATAATAATAATATGATGATGATGATGATGATGATGATGATGATGATGATGTTGGAAGGGACCTTGGAGGTCATCTAGTCCAACCCCCTGCTCAGGCAGGAAACCCTATACCATTTCCGACAAATGGCTGTCCATTTGTCTTGGTGGAGCAGTGGGCTAATGCCTCCTTAAGTAACACCAGCTGCCTGCAATTAGTGCAGGTTCGAGTCCCACCAGGCTCAAGGTTGACTCAGCCTTCCATCCTTCCGAGGTAGGTAAAATGAGGACCCAGATTGTTGGGGGCAATTAAGCTGACTTTGTAATAATGCCGCTTGGGGTGGGGGGGGGCGTGAAAGCCCTAATAAGCAGGCATATACATAGAATGAAGGCTATTGCTAAGCACATTGGTTTGTGCTTCTTAGATTGTAAGCCGCCCTGAGTCTTCGGAGAAGGGCGGGATATAAATGTGATTAAAAAAAGAAAAATGTTTTCTTACCAGGCTTGGATTACATCTTCAGAGGTGTTTATAAGGGCTTCAGATGTGTGTGACTGAGGCATTGCTAGAAAATAGAATAATAGAATAATAACAGAGTTGGAAGGGACCCTGGAGGTCTTCTAGTCCAACCCCCTGCTCAGGCAGGAGACCCTTGAAGAATAAGAGAGTTGGAAGGGACCTCGGAGGTCTTCTAGTCCAGCCCCTTGCTCAGGCAGGAGACCCTTGCAGAATAAGAGAGTTGGAAGGGACCCTGGAGGTCTTCTAGTCCAGCCCTTTGCTCAAGCAAGAGGCCCTATAGCACTCTGGACAAATGCTTGTCCAATCTCTTCTTGAAAACCTCCAGTGATATCAGAATCAGAATAATAAGAGTTGAAAGGGACCTTGGAGGTCATCTAGTCCATCCCCCCACCACCACCCAAGCAGGAGACCCTCCCAACATTTTTGACAGATGGCAGTCCAGGTCTCTTCTTGAAATCTTCCAGTGATGAAACTCCCACAACATTTCTGTTCCACTGCTTGATTGTCCTCACCGTCAGGAAGTTTCTCCTTAATTCCAGGTTGCTTCTCTCTTTGATCCGTTATTCCTTGTCTTGGCTTTCGGGTGCTTTGGAAAATAGGTTGACATGCACACCCCTCCACTCTGTGTAAAGGTAAAGGTTCCCCCGCACATGCGTGCTAGTTGTTTCCGACTCTAGGGGCCGGTGCTCATCTCCGTTTCAAAGCCAAAGAGCCAGCGCTTGTCCGAGGACGTCTCCGTGGTCGTGTGGCCGGCATGACTAGACGCCAAAGGCGCACGGAACGCTGTTACCTTCCCACCGGAACGCTGTTACCTTCCCACCGTAGTGGTCCCTATTTTTCTACTTGCATTTTTACGTGCTTTCGAACTGCTAGGTTGGCAGATGCTGGGACGAGTAACAGGCGCTCACTCTGTTACACGGCACTCGGGATTCGACCCGCCAAACTGCCAACCTTCTGATTGACAAGCTCAGCGTCCTAACCCACTGAGCCACCGTGTCCCTCATAATAATAATAATAATAATAATAATAATAATAATAATAATAATAATAATAATGTTGGAAGGTACCTTGGAGGTCATCTAGTCCAGCCCCTGCTTGAGCAGGAGACCCTTGCAGAAGAACAGAGTTGGAAGGGACCTTGGAGGTCATCTAGTCCAGCCCCTGCTTGAGCAGGAGACCCTTGCAGAAGAACAGAGTTGAAAGGCACCTTAAGAGGTAAAGGTAAAGGTTCCCCCGCACATGCGTGCTAGTCGTTTCCAACTCTAGGGGCCGGTGCTCATCTCCGTTTCAAAGCCGAAGAGCCAGCGCTTGTCCGAGGACGTCTCCGTGGTCATGTGGCCGGCATGACTAGACGCCAAACGTGCACGGAACGCTGTTACCTTCCCACCGTAGCGGTCCCTATTTTTCTACTTGCGTTTTTACGTGCTTTCGAACTGCTAGGTTGCCACTCTGTGACAGCCCCTCAAATATTGGAATAGTTGTTTAATGTAACATCTGCAAGGAAGCAGCCAAACTCAGAGAGAGAGCACCAGGGACCCCATAGTTCAGCCCTGACCTACAAATACTCTTTTCTTTTAACTCTTGATTCCTCTTTTCCTCCTCCTCCTTCTTCTTCTTCTCCTGCTTTGGATTGCTTTGGCTTCCTATTCCTGGACTGCCTGCCTTCATTTTGCAAAACGTTCCTTATTCCCCAGATCGGGACCTGTGTGGTGGGAACGTGTGTTTGTGTTTTGTTTCCTGCTTGTTCAGGGAATTGCAGTAGACTGATAGGGCACCTCATTACAGGCCAAATCAGTGCGAGCAGCCAAAAAAAATATCATGCCTGGAATTTGTGCAACTGTGGGTGATAACAACTTGAGGTTATTCTTTGTCAGCGGAAAAAAACTCTCTTTTGCAAATCGAAATACAGCCACACCCAGCCAGCTGTGTAGAAAGAGGTTTAGGACAGGATAGGATGGGATGGGATGGGATGGGATGGGATGGGATGGGATGGGATGGGATGGGATATAGGATAGAAAATATGGAATGGAATGGAACGGAACAGAACAGAACAACAGAAAATATGGAATGGAATAGAATAGAATTAGAACAGAACAGAACAGAATTAGAACAGAACAGAACAGAATAGAATAGAAAATATGGAATGGAATAAAATAGAATACGGAATGGAATGGAAAAAGGAATAGAATAAGATAGAATAGAACAGAATAGAAATAGAACAGAATAGAAAATAGAATAGAATAGAATAGAATAGAATAGAATAGAATAGAATAGAATAGAATAGAATAGAATAGAATAGAATAGAATAGAATAGAATAGAATAGAATAGAATAGAAAATATGGAATGTAATGGACTGGACTGGACTGGACTGGACTGGACTGGACTAGACTAGACTAGACTAGACTAGACTAGACTAGACTAGACTAGAATAGACTAGACTAGACTAGACTAGAATAGAATAGAATAGAATAGAATAGAATAGAATAGAATAGAATAGAATAGAGGTGGAGGGGACCTTGGAGGTCTTCTAGTCCAGCCCCTGCTCAACATCTTTTTGTGATATGGTGATCAAAAGTTTTAAGGGTCAGCTTACGAATTGTCCCGATCTGGTGTCCTACACACATGATGGATCTACCAATCCTCTGAATCTCTAGCCAGCTGGAGTCTGCTACTGGCCTTTGAAGTTCTCGCACCTGAAGGATACCAACGTGGAAGAAGCATAAGTTGGTAGTTTCAGAGGGAAATTAAGGTGTCTCCAAGATATTATTTGTTTTGGATGTGGAGAATGATGGCATTGAGGAGATATTGTCCTAAGTGGTTTGCAGATGGACTAACAACTTGCCACGAGATGGAGTGATATCCACCTCCTTGGCTGGTGGATTCAAAAAAAGTTGTTCCTTGGTTGGACCAATTCACGGAAGTCCTGTGGATCAGGATTTCTAAGCCTTGAGGGCAGCTGGACCAACTCAGATCATCTGCTGGTCCTGCTTGGTTGGCCACTGGGAGAACTTGTGGATTAGACAGGTCAGGGGTCCAACCCAATGGGACACAGCTTGCATTGGTAAGTTAAGGACTCGGGCTTCCAGGAAATCACACTAACTAAAGAAAAAAGTTGCTATCCCAAGTATTTCTGCTTCTAGCACTACTTTGGTAATAAAACATCTGCAAGGAAACAGCCAAACTCAGAGAGCTTCAAGGACCCCAAAGTTGTTGTCCTCTTCCTCCTCCTCCTCCTCCTCCTCCTCCTCCTCCTCCTCCCCCCCACACACAAATCCTACTAGCACTGATGATGTTACTAGTTGGGTCATGAAATGTCTGCAAGGAAACCACCCAGCTCAGAGAGCATCAAGGACCCCACCATCCCCCACCTATTCTCCTCTCCTCTCCTCTCCTCTGCTTTCCTTTCCTTTCCCCTTTCCTTCTTTCCTTCTTTCTTTCCTTCCCTTCCCTTCCTTCCCACTTCCTGTCTCCTTCCCTTCCCTTCCCTTCTTTCCCCCTTCCTGTCTTCTTTCCTTTCCTTCCCTTCCCTTTCCCCTTTCCTTCCTCCTTTCCTTTCCTTCCCTTCTTTCCTTCCTCCTTTCCTTTCCTTCCCTTCCCTCCTTTCCCCCTTCCTGTCTTCTTTCCTTCCCTTCCCTTTCCCCTTTCCTTCTTTCCTTTCTCCTTTCTTTTCCTTCCCTTCCCTTCTTTCCCCCTTCCTGTCTCCTTCCCTTCCCTTCCCTCCCTGATGAGGTCCCTCACTTGGGGTCACCAAAGGTCTGCAAGACAACTGCCGGGCTCAGAGAGCACCAGGGACACACACAAACACCCTCCTTTCAACAACCCTGAGCTACAGATGTTCTCCTTTTCAAGCGAACCTCCCGGTCACACAAACACAACACACACACACACCCTCCCTCGTTTCAACAACCCTGAGCTACAGATATTCTCCTTTTCAAGCGAACTTCCCCGGTCACACACACACACACACACACACACACACACACACACTCTCCCTCGTTTCAACAACCCTGAGCTACAGATGTTCTCCTTTTCAAGCGAACCTCCCGGTGGGTTGGACTTCAGCAGAACGGAATCCCTGTCCTTTTTTTTTTTTTGTACCCAGTTTGCAAAAGAAAATGGGGAGGGGGGGCAGGCCCCGGCCTAAAGGAATTCGGACATGCTTGTGCTTACTCTTGGTTGCTAAGGCTCTGGGGGTGGCGGGGGTGTGTGTGTTTCATTCTTTGTCCCGGTGGAAGGAACGGAGGGCTTTATCTGAAGGTCACCCTCCAGGGTCCTCTTCATAGCTGACTCACCCCTCCCTCACAAAAGGGGCCTTTCTTGCCACTCTGGAAAGACTTAAAAGTTTCATTTCACCATTTACTGGAATTGTTTCTCCTTGTAATAATAACACCGGTTTTCCCCCCCACACACACACACACATAAAAGATGAGTCAGCTCAAGCCAGTTTTTGGAAAAAACATCCAGTGTCGGAGCATTCACCGCTTCTGGAGGCAGGTTGTTCCACCGGTTCATTAGATTGTTGTTGTTGTTGTTAGCTGCGAAGTCGTGTCCAACCCATCGCGACCCCATGGACAACATTCCTCCAGGCCTTCCTGTCCTCTACCATCTTCTGGAGTCCATTTAAGCTCACGCCTACTGCTTCAGTGACTCCATCCAGCCACCTCATTCTCTGTTGTCCCCTTCTTCTCTTGCCCTCAATCTTTCCCAGCATTAGGCTCTTCTCCAGTGAGTCCTTCCTTCTCATTAGGTGGCCAAAGTATTTGAGTTTTAGCTTCAGGATCTGGCCTTCTAAAGAGCAGTCAGGGTTGATCTCCTCTAGGACTGACCGGTTTGATCGCCTTGCAGTCCAAGGAACTCGCAGGAGTCTTCTCCAGCACCAGAGTTCAAAGGCCTCAATTCTTTGGCGCTCAGCCTTTCTTATGGTCCAACTTTCACTGCCATACATTGCAACTGGGAAGACCACAGCCTTGACTATACGCACATTTGTTGACAGGGTGATGTCTCTGCTTTTTAGTGTGCTGTCTAGATTTGCCATGGCTTTCCTCCCGAGGAGCAAGCGTCTTTTAATTTCTTGGCTAAAGTCCCCATCTGTGGTGATCTTGGAGCCCAGGAAAATAAAATCTGTCACTACCTCCATTTCTTCCCCATCTGCAATTCCTGCAACTTTTCATTGCTTGCAATGACATGATGATGATGACAACGATGATGATGATGATGTTTGAAGGGACCTTGGAGGTCATCTAGTCCAACCCCCTGCTCAGGCAGAAAACCCTATACCATTTCAGACCAATGGCTGTCCAGTCTCTTCTTAAAAACTCCCAGTGTTGGAGCATTCACAGCTTCTGGAGGCAGGTTGTTCCACCGGTTAATTGTTCTGACTGGAAGGAAGTTTCTCCTTAGTTCCAGGTTGCTTCTCCCCTTGATGAGTTTCCATCCGTTGCTTCTCGAGCCAGTTTTGGAAAAAACTAAAACTCCAGTGGGATTGTTTAACAATGAAACTGTTTCTCCCTTAGCTTTTATCCGATGCTTGAGAACAATTTTGAACTTTTATTTCCCTCCCCCCCCCCGGTGCCCGTTTTGCAGCGAGTCCTCAACTTACGACCTCAATTTCCATTTTGCTAGGGAAGATGGTCGTTAAATTTTATGCGCATTTTATTGGGGAAATGTTTGGTTGAGTTACTTTCAAGTAAATCAGGTTGAATTTGAAAAGAATAGAGCTGGAAGGGGCCTTGGAGGTCTTCTAGTCCAGCCCCCTGCTCAAGCAGGAGGACCTATACCATCTCAGACAAGCGACTGTCCAGTCTCTTCTTTAAAAACCTCCAGTGATGGAGCGCCCACCACTTCTGGTGGCAAGCTGTTCCACTGGTTAATTGTCCTCACCGTCAGGAAGTTTCTCCTTAATTCCCAGTGGATTCTCTCCTTGATTAGTCTCCATCCATTGTTTCTCTTCTTGCCTTCTGGTGCTTTGGGAAAGAAATTGACCCCCTCTTCTTTGGGGCAGCCCCTCAAATATTGAAAGACTGCTATCATGTCCCCCCCTATTCCTTCTTTTCTCTAGACTGGCCATACCCAATTCTTGCAGCTGTTCTTCATCGTTATTTATATTATGTTAGAGATAATTATTAACGGAAATACTTCAACAGAAAAGTTTAATTTTGATTGGAAGAAGGGCTTTATTTTTAAGTGCCTTTCCCTCCTCCCCCCCCCCCCGACCTCCCTCAAATATGAATGCGTCGTCTAGAAATTAAGCTGGAAACCCAATACGTGGTTCTGTTTGCAAAGCTTCTCCGTAAGAGCAAGTTCAGATTGAAATTTTAAGGAAATTTATAAGAAAATATCCTGAGAGTTCAGAGGACCTTGAGTGTCGCTCCCAAATGTGAAATCAGTCTGGCAAAGTTAATTCATCCTAGCAAGATCACTGCATAAATAAATACTTTTTTTTTCCATCTGCCGTATGAACAGCGATGCAATACTACCGTAATGTATGTGTGAACCGCTTAACATACTCTGCAAGCTTCCAGGTAAAATATTACCCGTGCTTTTAATTTAATTTGTGCTCGGAAGATCCAGCTGGTAAGATATGTAAATAAGTCTAATATTTCACCTTTTTAAAAAAAAAAAACACCCTCATTTATGCCTTTTAGATCAGACTTTTTCAAGCTCTAAGGAGAACCCTCATTTTAACAGGGAGGCTATTACTGTTGTTGTTGATGATGTTGTTATTATTATTATTAAAATTTTAATCGTCAATTCGATCCACAATCTGGGAATGGTAAAAACTTAACAGTTTTTACTTAAGAGCTGTTAAGGTAGCATCTGAGCATATAGGCAGTTTTGAGTAGGGTGGATTTGTTGTTGTTGTTGTTTTCAAAGTCAGGATATTCAGATTTAATCAGTTCAAAATATCCATGTATTTAGGCAGCCCTTTGGGTACTGCAGACTTTTCCCCACTTTCCCACAATCTCAGGCACGTTGTGGGCCAGATCTCTTTCTGTTTGGATCCGAAAGTCCCACAGGATCGTGACCTGTTCATTTTCAAGAATTTTGGTCAATTTGATGTTCCCGGTCATTTTTCCTGCATTTGAATTCAGGCCTCTGGCAGTTTCCAATGTAAATCATCATCATCATCATCATCATCACCATCATGCTAAAAGGAACTTTGGAGGTCATCTAGTCCACCCCCCTGCTCAGGCAGGAAAGCCTATATCATTTCACACAAATGGCTGTCCAATTTAAAAACTTCCAGTGTTGGAGCGTTCACAGCTTCTGGAGGCAAGGAGTTCCACTGGTTAATTGTTCTAACGGTCAGGAAATTTCCCCTTAGTTCTAGGTTGCTTCTCTCCTGGATTAGTTTCCATCCGTTGCTTCTTGTCCTGCTTTCAGGTGCTTTGGAGAATAGCTTGACTCCCTCTTCTTTGGGGCAGCCCCTGAGATACTGGAACACTGCTATCATGTCACCCCTCATCCTTCTCTTCATTAAACTGTTGTTGTTGTTGTTAGTTGCGAAGTCGTGTCCGACCCATCGCGACCCTATGGACAATGTTCCTCCAGTCCTTCCTGTCCTCTACCATCTGCTGGAGTCCATTTAAGCTCACGCCTACTGCTTCAGTGACTCCATCCAACCACCTCATTCTCTGTCGTCCCTTTCTTCTAGTGCCCTCAATCTTTCCCAGCATTAGGCTCTTCTCCAGTGAGTCCTTCCTTCTCATTAGGTGGCCAAAGTATTTGAGTTTTAGCTTCAGGATCTGGCCTTCTAAAGAGCAGTCAGGGTTGATCTCCTCTAGAACTGACCGGTTTGATCGCCTTGCAGTCCAAGGGACTCACAGGAGTCTTCTCCAGCACCATAGTTCAAAGGCTTCAATTCTTTGGCACTCAGCCTTTCTTATGGTCCAACTTTCACTGCCATACATTGCAACTGGGAAGACCATAGCCTTGACTATACACACTTTTGTTGGCAGGGTGATGTCTCTGCTTTTTAGTGTGCTGTCTAGATTTGCCATGGCTTTCCTCCCGAGGAGCAAGCGTCTTTGAATTTCTTGGCTGCAGTCCCCACCTGTGGTGATCTTGGAGTCCAGGAAAACAAAATCTATCACTACCTCCATTTCTTCCCCATCTATTTGCCAGGAATTGAGAGGGCCGGATGCCATGATCTTGGTTTTCTTAATGTTTAATTTCAACCCAAGTCTTGCACTCTCCTTCTTCACTCGCAACAAGAGGATCTTTAGTTCCTCTTCACTTTCTGCCATTAGAGTGGTATCATCTGCATATCTTAGGTTGTTGATATTTCTCCTAGCAGTCTTAATTCCAACTTTTGATTCATCTAGCCCTGCCTTTCTCATGATGTGCTCTATATATAACTTAAACAGGCAGGGTGACAGTATACAGCCTTGCCGGACTCCTTTCCCAATTTTCAACCAATCAGTGGTTCCGTGTCCAGTTCTCACTGTTGCTTCTTGACCCGCATATAGGTTTCTCAAGAGACAAACAAGATGGTCTGGTACTCCCATCTCTTTAAGAACTTGCCACAGTTTGTTGTGATCCACACAATCAAATGCTTTAGCATAGTCAATGAAGCAGAAGTAGATGTTTTTCTGGAACTCCCTAGCTTTCTCCATGATCCAGAGTATGTTGGCAATATGATCTCTAGTTCCTCTGCCTCTTCAAAATCCTGCCTGTACTCCTGGTACTTCTCGATCCACATACTGCTGGAGTCTAGCTTGTAGGATTTTAAGCATAACTTTACTAGCATGTGAAATAAGTGCAATGGTGCGATAGTTTGAACATCTTTGGCACTGCCTTTCTTTGGAATTGGAATGTAAACTGATCTTTTCCAGTCCTATGGCCACTGTTGAGTTTTCCAAATTTGCTGGCAAATTGAGTGTAGCTCTTTTACTGCATTGTCTTTTAAGATTTTGAATAGCTCAGCTGGAATACTGTCACCTCCACTAGCTTTGTTGTTGCTCAGCTTTTCTAAGGCCCACTTCACTTCACATTCTAGGATGTCTGGCTCGAGGTCAGTGACCACCTCATCGTGGTTATCAGGGACGTTAAGCTCGTTCTTGTATAGTTCTTCTGTGTAATTTTGGCACCTCTTCTTAATCTCTTCTGCCTCTGTTAGGTCCCTGCCATTTTGGTCCTTTATCATGCCCATTTTTGAATGAAACATTCCCTTCATCTCTCCAATTTTCTTGAAGAGATCTCTGGTCCTCCCTATTCTATTATTTTCTTCTATTTCTTTGCACTGTTCCTTTAAGAAGGCATTCTTATCTCTTCTAGCTATTCTCTGGAATTCTGCATTCAGTTGGGCATATCTTTCTTTTTCTCCCTTGCCTTTTGCTTCCCTCCTTTCCTCAGCTATTTGCAAAGCTTCCTCAGACAGCCATTTTGCTTTCTTGCATTTCTTTTTCTTTGGGATGGTTTTGGTTGCTACCTCTTGTACAATGTTGCGAACCTCTGTCCATAGTTCTTCAGGCACTCTGTCTATCAGATCTAATTCCTTAAATCTATTTGTCACCTCTACTGTATATTGAACAGGGATATGATTTAATTCATACCTGACTGGCCTAGCACTTTTCCCTACTTTCTTTAATTTAAGCCTAAACTTTGCGACAAGAAGCTCATGGTCTTCATTAAACTAGACATACCCAAATTCCAGCAACCGTTCCTTGTATGTTTTGGCCTTCAGCCCCCTAATCATCTTTGTTGCCCTTCTCTGCACTCTTTCTAGAGTCTCAATAACATCATCTGTCAAGGTTCCGACTGACAAACCCAACCAAGCAAACACCTTCGAGACATTCCGATCTCTTAATCTAAAACTTTACTGAGTACATCATTTCAGCATGTGTGAAAGCAAAACCAGCTCTAGCAAACCGCAACCCAAACCTCCATAGTAAAAGAATAGAATTTCCCCTCCCATCCATGAACAGATCACATTGCCCAATAAGGTGCAATTATATTGTTATGAGAAGATGTCTCCGAGTCGGGTCAGGCACCTGGTGAATCGTCCTTGATTCTCACGGTCTGCCTTCTTTATCTTTGTAGCCTGCATTCCAATTCCCCATCCTCTCCCCCAAGTTTGTTGGCAAGCTAAGAAGCAATAGTTGCACCAGCAGAGCGAGCTGTGGTTTTGGCAGCTTGATCGTGACGTTGTAGATAATTGGTTTGTGAGATATTTTTTTTTTGCTGCAGCCACTGATAAAGTGATCCACTGTTTCGGCTTTCTCATCGTGTAAGTGAGCGTTGCTGTTGTTACTGACATTTTGAATTTTTGCTTTCGTGGAATTGGTCTGCAGGTCTGCTCGTTCTTGGGCATGAAGCCTTCACTTTCTTTCTTTAGCACCCCTTATCTCAACCATGTTAGCTTTGTATCTATCTGTCCTTCAGGGACATTGTTATCCTTGTTGTTGTTGTTGTTAATTTCTTTTTTTTTTTTTAGCAGGGTTCTGATTCCTTGGGCCAGACGCAACGCACCAAGCTGCAACACCGCCGTGCAAGAATCAACCAGCAGATCAACAAAGAGATGAGGATGCGAACCGGTGCAGAGAATCTGTTCAGGTCTGTGTGGGCTAAATTAGCATCATCAAGGCGATTGCGAATGATGCGATTCGCAACCATCAGACGAGTCACCAGAAGACGTAAACAGGGATTGTTTTGCTTGCGTGAAGAGTGAAAAACCCGAAAGCTGCAACTTTGGGGCAGGTGGTAGGCAAAGTTTTGATTAAAGGGCCAGCTGGGGACCCCCCCACACCCTTTTCTGTCTGATGCTCAGCATTTTATGGCTGCTTGGTTTTCAGAATCTAAGAAAAGGGAGGAAAGAAAAACATTTGTAGATGCACAGCAATGTGCACAACTGCCTACACGTCTACCTCCTCCAAAGGAGGGAGATGTTGGTTTAAAACATTCAAAATGTCCATTTTGGAGAGATCTATGCACTAAAAAAAAACCACCCCGTTTATATAAATGTCTTCATTGAAGGCTTTTTCAAGATTCGTCACCATTGTGCTAAATTCTCAACCAGTGCAATTTCTGACCGTTAAATAGGAGCCAGCCGTGTGCTGCAGCTGCCAAAAAAGCCAACACAGTGCTAGGCTGCATTAACAGGGATAGGATCAAGATCACTTGAAGTATTGGTAAGGCCACACTTGGAATACGGCATCCAGTTTTGGTCACCACGATGTAAAAAAGATGTTGAGACTCTGGAAAGAGTGCAGAGAAGAGCAACAAAGGTGATCAGGGGACTGGAGGCTGAAACATACAAGGAACGGTTGCTGGAATTGGGTATGTCTAGTTTAATGAAGAGAAGGGTGAGGGGTGACATGATAGCAGTCTTCCAATATCTCAGGGGCTGCCCCAAAGAAGAGGTAGTCCAGCTATTCTCCAAAGCACCTGAAGGCAGGACAAGAAGCAACGAATGGAAACCAATCAAGGAGAGAAGTAATCTAGAAATAAGGAGAAACTTCCTGACAGTTAGAACAATTAACCAGGGGAACAACCTGCCTCCAGAAGCGGTGAATGCTCCAACACTGGAAGTTTTTAAGAAAAGACTGGACTGCCATTTGTCTGAAGTGGCATATTGCTTCCTGCCTGAGCAGGGGATTGGACTAGATGACCTCCAAGGTCCCTTCCAACTCTATTAATTCTGCAAGGGTCTCCTGCCTGAACAGGGGGTTGGACTAGATGACCTCCAAGGTCCCTTCAAACTATTATTGCTGTTGTTGTTGTTATTAAACAACTGCAGTGATTCATTTAACCACCAGGGCAAAAAAGGACATGAAACTGCCACTTCGCCGCCACCTTGCTTTGCAGCAGCAATTCTGATCTGAACTCCGGTGATAAGTCAAGAACTACCTGTCTTCCAGCATACTTGGAGAGAACCAAGTTTGGGATGGCACCC
Source organism: Vipera latastei (assembly GCA_024294585.1). Lineage (NCBI taxonomy): Eukaryota > Metazoa > Chordata > Lepidosauria > Squamata > Viperidae > Vipera > Vipera latastei. Next base: position 219,650,495 of record CM044356.1, read on the forward strand.
AAGGAGAACGCGAAGTTTCTTTCTTGGACCTCCAGCCATAATTTTGTAACATGTCAACAGTGTTTTATCTCGGTCACAATCCACCCATCAGTCAGAATACAGCTGGAAGGGAACTTGGAGGTCTTCTAGTCCAACCCCCTGCTCAGGCAGGAGACCCTATTCCAGTTCAGAACAAATGGCTGTCCAGTCTCTTCTTAAAAAGCCTCCACTGTTGGAGCACCCACAACTTCTGGTGGCAAGCTGTTCCACTGGTTAATTCTCCTCACTGCCACGAAGTTTCTCCTTAATTCCAGGTTGCTTCTCTCCTTGGTTGAGTTTCCATCTGTTGCTTCTTGTCTTGCCTCAAATGCGGGAATACTGCTATCCTGCCCCACCCCCACTCCCGGTCCTTCTTTTCTCTAGACTGGCCATACCCAAATCCTGCAACCGTCGTTCACTTGTTTTTTTAGTCTCCCGGCCTTTAATCAGTTTGGTTGCTCAGATTCCTTTGGCTCAGCCTGAACGGAAATGCTGAGCGTTAGCAATTCCACTTTCTAGGGTGCCTCCCCACCAGGCTGGGGCGCTCCTGTGTTGTGGCTTGTCAGTTTCCCAGCCCCACAGCTGTCCAAACAAGGTTGCCGAGATTGTATCAGGTGGGATGCGTCACTGGTGCTAGAGGAGGTTGTCTCATCCTTCGTTTAATGAGCCCTTAAAAGCTCCCAGGGGTAGAGATTGGGGGGGGGGGGGAATGCAAGTAGTTCATTGGTCTAGAACTGGAAAGAGCCAGCCTCTGCGGTTGTTAAAGTGGATCACGCAGTCTTTTAGCTTTCTCTCCCCCACACACACACTTTCCTTATCAGAAGCCAGCTGGGAAAGTTGCCGATTGGGGAAATCACCTGATCCTGGGACGCTGCAACCGTGGCGGACACGATGCCAGTTGCCAAGCACCCAAATTTTGATCAGAGGACCGTGGGGAGTGCAAGGAGATTTTTTTTATAAGTCCTTGCGCTACCAAAAAAAGATTCCGTGACAAATTTTGCACGTGACAACAAAGATGGTGATATTGGAAAAAGTGCAGAGAGGAGCAACAAAGATGATCCAAGGCCTGGAGACTATAACATACGAAGAACGGCTGCGGGACTTGGGTTTGGCTAGTCTAAAGGGGAGACATGCAGCGTTCCAGTATTTGAGGGGTTGCCCCAAAGGGGGTCAAACTATTCTCCAAAGCACCAGAAGGCAGGACAAGAAACAATGGTTGGAAAGTAGTCAAAGAGAGAAGCAAGCTGGAATTAAGGAGAAACTTCCTGACAGTGAGGGACAATTAACCAGTGGAACTGCTTGCCACCAGAAGTTGTAGATGCTCCATCACTGGAGGTTTTTAAGAAATAGTCTAGGGTTTCCTGCCTGAGCAAGGCTGGACTAGAAGACCTCCAAGGTCCCTTCCCGCTCTCTATATACAGTATGTAAATTTTTTTTGATTGCTAACAAAGAATTAAAGGGAGACTGATATGGCCATTTCAAACTCATTTGTTCTCATCAGTCAGCCACACCCTTCTGAGATTCGAACCTGGGCTGATTACACATTAGGCAGTTGTTTTACCTCTAAGCCACGGGCTCTTTCTTGCTTTGTTAGCTGAGAGGCAAGGGAGATATGTGTTAAGTATTTGTTAAGTATTTTAAAATACCTTGCTAGGCCCCAAACACGGGACAAATCTTATTGCCTGTTTCAACCTAACCCAAGGCCATCTACAGGCAGTAGCCGCAGCAGTGGCAGCTCATATTTGTGTAAATTTTTTTGGATTGCTAACAAAGAATTAAAGGGAGACTGATATGGCCATTTCAAACTCATTTGTTGTCATCAGTCAGCCATACCCTTCTGAGATTCGAACCTGGGCTGATTACACATTAGGCAGTTATATATATATACTGTATACAGTGTGTGTGTGTAGTAACTTTGGATGGTCACTATACGAACCGTCGTACGTCAAGGGCTCCCTAAGTCACTCTCTCCGACTTAGATTGCATCGTAGGGTTCTTATTAAGAAAAATGCAAGATCTCTCTAATGCAGCCAGGGAGTCGCCAGCTTGCGACCTCAATGGAGCCCCAATTTTCATTCATTAAGCAAGGGATTGCTCAAGCAAAATTTTACCCCATTTTACGACCTTTCTGGCCTCAGTTGCTAAGTGAATTGCTGCCGTGGATAAGTTAGCCACCCCGTTGCTAAATGAATCCGGCTTCCCCGTGGACATTGCCCATCAGGAGGTCGCAAAAGGGGATCACAAGAACCCCGGGACACTGCAAACCGTCATAAGTACGAGTCAGTTGCCCAGCATCTGAATTTTGATCACGTGATCACGGGGATGCTGCAAAGCTCGTGACTTTGAAAAAACATTTCCTATGTCACTTTTTCCAGTGCCGTTGTGACTTTGAACGTCACTGAGCGAACCGTCGTAAGTCGAGGACTGGCTGTAGAGAAGTGGTGCAAGTCATTTCCCCCCCCTCCTCTTTTCCTTTTTGGTCTCAGGGCCACCCGCAACCACAAAGTCAAGGAGACGGTCGCTTTGGAGCTCAGCTACGTCAACTCGAACCTGCAGCTGCTCAAGGAGGAACTGGAAGAACTGAACAGCTGCATGGAAGTCTACCAGAATGACAGGTTAGAGATGATTGGCAGCTGTCCGTTTGGGGAGGGAAAAGTTCCGGAGATGGACCGTCAGGGAAAAGGGAAATGGAAGTTGCCCTCTGCTACATCAAAAAATGCGGTCGGAGCATGCACAGTCTTATTGCGCGAGATAAGCCAGGTGTAAACCCAGTAAACTGGCCTATATTCAATGATGGTTTATCTTACGCTAGCTATAGTATCATACACCAGGAACAATATGCATACACATGCTAATACAGCAGGATCCAACAAACCACAGTTACAGCAGGAAACGGACGAGAGAGAGAACACATCAGCAGAGCCTTCTTTTTATAAAAAGGCTCTTAAAGAGACACAGACCCTGCTGAATCAGTTTTATCATTACATTACATCAGGGGTCCTCAAACTTGGCCCTTTGATGACTGCCTGGCTGAGGAATTCTGGGAGTTGAAGTTCACAAGTCATCAAAGGGCCACGTTTGAAGACCCCTGCATTACATCTTACATCCCACACTACATAACCTGGTTGGCTGCCAGATCAATACCTTGACCAATTCCCACCTCCTGTTTCTTCTCCTTTTAACTGGAGACCTCTGGAATGGAATCTTGGACCTTCTACAGGTGGTCCCCGACTTACGGCCATAACGGGAGCCGGTTATAAAACAGGTCACTCGTGTGACTAACCTGATCTTATCTTGCAAGCTGTTTTTGTGGCTGTGGTTAATGAACACCGGGGTCATTAAGCAAATGAATGGGACACTTTTGTTGCTGAAGACGGAAAATGCCAGTTTTTTTGGCCAGGGTGTCTTAAAACAAGGTCATGTGAATGCAGGACAGTGCAAACAGGCCATCAATGTCGGCCAGTTGCCGTGCGCCCAACATGAAGGAAGGGATTCAGCCATTGAAACTGGTTGAAGTATCCTCAGGGAGATCCATTGTAGCTTCAAACCGTTGCTAAGCAACCGGCGCTAAGTTGAGGACTACCTTTACAAGCCATTCAGTACATTACAGCTAGTCCTCGAATTACGATCGTTTGTTTAGTGACCATCTGAAGTTAACAACGGCACTGAAAAAAGTGACCTTGGGGGCGTTTTTCACACTTACGACCGTGGCAATCTTCCCGCAGTCACGCGATCAAAATTCGGCCAGTTTCCAACTGACTCGCACTTACGACCGCTGCCGTTTTCCCAGGGTCACATAATCCCCTTTGGCGACCTTCTGGCCAGCAAAGTCAATGCGGGAAAACCGGATTCACTATACAACTGTGGGACTAACTTTACAATGGCAGCGATCCACTTAACAACTGCGGGGAAAAAGGTCGTAAAACGGGGCAAAAGTCACTTAGCAATTCTGACCAGCAAAGTCAACGGGGAAGTCAGATTCACTGAACAACCAGGTTAGTAACTTAACACCTGCAGTGACTCGTAAATTGGGAGAAGACTCCCTTAGCCAGACTGCAGCCGTATATGACCCAGCTGCCAGGCCTCTGGATTTTGATGACGTGGCCTTGGAGATGCTGTAGCGGTCGTAAGTGTGAGGAACAGTCATAAATCAATTGCGGTCATAAGTCAAGGATTACCTGTTCCTTCCTTCCTTCCCATGCAATCAATAGGATAGGATAGGATAGGATAGGATAGGATAGGATAGGATAGGATAGGATAGGATAGGATAGGATAGGATAGGATAGGATATGGAATGGAAATAGAAATAGAAATAGAAATAGAAATAGAAATAGAAATAAGAGTAGGAGTAGGAACAGGAACAGAACAGAATAGAATAGAATAGAATAGAATAATGGAATGGAAATAAGAATAGGATAGGACAGGATAGAAAATATGGAATGGAATAGGAATGGAATAGAACAGACCAGAAAAGTACAAAATTTAGAATTAGAATTAGAATTAGAATAGAGTAGAGTAGAGTAGAGTAGAGTAGAGTAGAGTAGAGTAGAGTAGAGTAGAATAATGAATAGAATAGAATAGAATAGAATAGAATAGAATAGAATAGAATAGAATAGAATAGAATAGAATAGAATAGAATAGAATAGAATAGAATAGAATAGAATAGAATATGGAATGGAAATAAGAATAGGATAGGATAGGATAGAAAATATGGAATGGAATAGAATGGAATGGAATATGGAATAGAATAGAATAATAATAGAATAGAATAGAATAGAATAGAATAGAATAGAATAGAATAGAATAGAATAGAATAGAATAGAATAGAATATGGAATGGAAATAAGAATAGGATAGGATAGGATAGAAAATATGGAATGGAATAGAATGGAATGGAATATGGAATAGAATAGAATAATAATAGAATAGAATAGAATAGAATAGAATAGAATAGAATAGAATAGAATAGAATAGAGCTGGAAGGGACCTTAGAGGTCTTCTAGTCCAGCCCCTATACCAGGGGTAGGCAACCTCGGCTCAGGAATTCTGGGAGTTGAAGTCCATGAGTCATAAAAGAGCCGAGGTTGCCTATACCATCTCAGGCAGGTGATTGTCCACAAACAGCTTTGTGTTCTCTTGGAAAAAACCTGCTTCCTTGAAGGGGAAGAGAGGGCTGGAATTGTCCCAAAAGACCACCTGACCTTCAAACAGCCCTGGCCCATTTCCCAGGTTGACTCATGCAGTGACGAAGGCCGGCATAGGTCAGAACCTGTTGTGGGACAAACAAATGAGAACATTGACCGGATCAGCTGAGTCGCCCTTAATTAGCTGCAATCCGAATGCTGACTTTGGGAGACGGGAATGCAAGGCAGGTAGTCCTCGTTTTACTGTGTTTGCTTAGTGACCGTCCGAAGTTACGACGGCCCTGAAAAAAAAGGGACAGGACCATTTTTTTTTCACCCTTACGACCATCGCAGCATCCCAAGGATCACATGATCGGAATTCGGCTGCTTGGCCACTGACTCTTATGTATGACGGTCGCAGTGTCCCGTGGGGGGGTGGGGGGGGTCATGCGATCCCCTTTGGCAACCTTCTGTCGGGCCAAATCAGAAGGCTTTGCGACCAGAATTGAGTCCAAGAAAGAAGACCACTGAGCTTTGCCCCATTTTACGACCTTTCTCGCCTCGGTTGTTAAGTGAATCACTGCAGTGGCTATGTGAGTAGCGCAGTTGTAAAGTGAGTCTGGCTTCCCCAGTGACTCGGCTTGTTTTGGAGGCCGTTGCAAGAGGGGATCGCCACTTTTTTTAGTACTGTTAAAATTTCGGTTACTAAATGGACTGTTTTAAGTTGAGGACCACCTGTAATTGGACCATCTCTCTCTCTCTCTCTCTCTCTCTTTCTCTCTCTCTCTCTCTCTCCCCCAGTGACTCAGTTAGCGTCCCAATGATCCCACTGGGGTTGAAGGAGACCAAGGAACTGGACTGGGCATCTCCTCTGAAGGTAAACTTCCAATTTCCTAAAACTGTATGACGGCACTGGGAAAAAAGCGAATTGAGGAGCCGTTTTTCACACATACGACCGTCGCGGTGTCGCCGTGGTCCCGTGAACAAAATTCAGATGTTTTGCCACTGGCTCACACTTACGACGGTCGCAGCATCCCGGGGGGCGACCCTGCCAGCCGGACTCGGAGAAACCAAAAGAAAAAGCTAGTAACACGGTTGTTAAGTAAGTCTGGCTTAACGACAGAGACGCCATTGTGGTCGTAAGCCGAGGACTGCCTGTCCTTTGAAGGGGGCTTGGTTTCGGAGGACTTTAGGTGAGCTTGAAGATGGGAATTTCAGGCAAAAGGCAGACTAAAGTGTGTGATTTCCTCCACAACTCCAGGCTGTGATTAAAGACCACTACAAGGAAGAGGAAGACTCCTACAAGGACGAGCTGAAAGCCCTTGTGGATTTACGCCAGGTAGGTGTGACCTTTGAGGAAGAGGAGTTTGGGTCTGGTCTGTGTGTCCAGGTAAGTCCTCGACTTAACAGCAGTTCGTTTAGCGACCATCCAGAGTTACGACGGCGCTGAAGGCCCCTTTTTGTAGCCTTTTGACTGAGCAGAGTCAGCGATTCCCTTCACGAGAAAAGTCTTTAAAAGGGGGCAAAAGTCACTTAACGACATCAATTTATGATTCTGTCGTTCTGCAAGGGTCTCCTGGTTCAGCAGGGGGTTGGACTAGAGGACCCTTCCAGGGCCCCTTTCCAATGCTGCGTGGTTCATGGCTCTTTGCTTTCTCCCGTCTTGTGTCCCCAACAGGCCGTGCGGGCACCCAGCCGGAACAAGGCAGGACTTGAACTGCTGATGGAATATTACAGCCAGCTCCACTTCCTCGAGAACCGCTTCTTCGCGCCCAATAACAACCTGGGACTTTTCTTCCATTGGTCAGTGGGCCTTTTCAAGCTGGCGTAGGGAGTCAGCAGAAGAGGATGGTTGTAGCTCGGGGTTGAACTGGGGGGGGGTCCTCGGTGCTCTCTGGGCTGGGTGGTTTTCTTGCAGACGTTTCGTGACCCAACTAGGGAACATCATCAGTGCTAGAAGGGAGTGAGGTGTGGAGGAGGAGGAGGAGGAGGAGGAGGAGGAGGAGGAGGAGGAGGAGGAGGAGGAGGAGGAGGAGGAGGAGGAGGAGGAGGAGGAGGAGGAGGAGAAGAAGAACTGTGGGGTCCTTGTTGCTCTCTGAGCTGGGTGGTTTCCTTGCAGACGTTTCATGACCCAACTAGGGAACATCATCAGTGCTAGAAGGGAGGGGGGGTTGTGGAGTGGAGAGGAGGAGGAGGACGACGACGACGACGATGACTGTGGGGTCTTCGGTGCTCTCTGAGCTGGCTGGTTTTCTTGCAGACATTTTATGACCCAACTAGGGTCTGCCCTCTGGAACCAGTTACCCGTAGAGCTCAGGACTGCCTCTGATTTTCATTCGTTCCGCCGGGACCTGAAGACCTGGCTCTTTGAGCTTTCCGGCCAGGACTGAGAATTTTTAATTTTTAACTTATTGTAATTGGGTTTTTAATCAGAGTTATAGGGGTTTTAGATTTTTAATCAAGGATAATTTAATCTATTTTAATTGTTATTAACTTTTTGTATTGTAATGTTGTTTTAATTGCCTTGTGAACCGCCCTGGGTCCTACGGGAGAAGTTCAATAAATAATAAATAATAATAACTGGGGAACATCATCAGGGCTAGAAGGGAGTGGGGTTTGTGGAGTGGAGGAGGAAGAGGAGGACTGTGGGGTCCTTGCTGCTCTCTGAGCTTCCTGGTTTTCTTGCAGATGTTTCATGACCCGACTAAGGGAACATCATCAGTGCTAAAAAGAGGAGTTTACACCTTCCAGCAATGATAGTGTTACCTAGTTGGGTCATGAAACGTCTGCAAGGAAACCCACCAAACTCAAGAGAGCACCAAGGAACCCCACTGGCTTCTCCTCCTTCTCCTCCCACACCCAACTCCCTTCTAGCACTGATGATGTTGCCTAGTTGGGTCACAAAACGTCTGCAAGAAAACCACCCAGCTCAGAGAGCACCGAGGACCCCACAGTCCTCCTCCTCCTCCTCCTCTTCCTCCTCCTCCTCCCTGCAAACCCAACTTCCATCTAGCACTGATGATGTTCCCTAGCTGGGTCACGAAACATCTGCAAGAAAACCACCCAACTCAGTGAGCACCTGTGACCCGCCCAGTTCAAACCCCCAGCTACAAATATTCTCTTTTATTGGACCCTTTCCCTAAACGTCTCCCCAGCGCCGTGTGGTCTTACCGCTCTGCTCTAACCCTTTCCAGGTACGATTCGCTGACCGGGGTGCCTTCCCACCAGCGGGCCCTGGCTTTCGAGAAAGGAAGCGTGCTTTTCAACATCGGCGCCCTGCACACTCAGATCGCAGCCCGCCAGGACCGCAGCACTCTGCAGGGGGTGGACCGCGCCATCGAAGCCTTCCAGAAGGCCTCTGGTACGGCGCCTTTCTCGCATTTCTATTTGGGGGAGGGGGGATTAGTGGTGTGATTCCTGGCCAGCCAGTGGACCCGGTAGCTGAGTCTGAGGACTCAGAGGAGGAGGAGGAGGAAGGGCCTGGAGTGACATCAGAGTCAGAGGAAGGCTCTGAGGAGCTCCGAGACTTACAGTCGGACGAGGAGCCCGGCCCCTCTACTCGCGCTCAGGCTGAGACACGGCTGTGCTGGGAGCCTGAGTTGGACCGTGATGAAGCACAGCTGGGAAATATCCAGGATGCACGAAAGCACCGGCAAGAGAAGCGAGCAGGACAGAGGGATGCAATGGGGCGGCTCCAAAGGCAAAGGAGAAGGCATTGGGAAGCCACGCCTGGGCTGAATAGTAAAAGGGAAGGTGTGGGAGATGCTGGTTGCCGAAGGCAGCTGTTCGTGTTGAGGATGGAGTTTCTGCGGACTGGGTTTGTTCTCCTTGGACATTGACTCAGGTCTGTGAGAATACAAGGGGTTGTTGTTCTTGCGGTTCCTGCCTGTTTCTTGGAAGAGGGGCTTCTCCTTCTGAGCGAGATAGCAACTTGATAGCAATCCTTTGCACGGCTACTCTACACTAAATCCTATTGAGTGCAATAGTATTGACTGTTGCTTCGATAGGGCTAGAGTTGGGGCCATTCCAGGCAGTCCTTGACTTACGACCGTTCATTCAGTGACCGTTCAAAGTTACAACAGCTCTGAAAAATGCAACTCACGACCGTTGTTTTTTCCCCCTGCACTTAACGACCATTGCCGCAGCCCCATTCAGACACTTGGCGACGGGCTCGTGTTTACGACGGTTGCAGCGTCCCGGGGGTGGGGGGTGGAGGGGGTCACGTGACCCCCTTTTGCGACCTTCGGTGGGGAAGCCACTCAACCAACCAGGTTACAAACTGAACCGCCGAAGCGGTCTCCCTTAACAACTGCGGCCCTAAAAATGGGGCAAAACTCACTTAAAGAGCTGCCTCGCTTAAGCGAAGGAAATGTGGGGCTCCAGTGGCGGGTGTAAGTCGAGGACTTCCCTGTGCTTGATCTCGGGCCTACCCCTTTGCTCCCTTTGCAGGCGCCTTCAACTATCTGAAGGAGAACTTCTCCAACGCCCCCAGCCTCGACATGAGCAGCCCCTCCCTCAACATGCTGGTCTGGCTGATGGTCGCCCAGGTGCAGGAGTGCGTCTTCGAGAAGGTCCTACTCCTCGGAGCCCAGAGGGACTTCCTCACCTGCCTGCAGTTGGCCCAGGAGGCATCCCGGGTAGGGCATCCGGGCGCCAGGGGGTGCCGGGTGGGGCGGAGATGTCGGGGTCCCGCCAGAGGGGACCCTGCGGAGGGAGGGTGGAGGTCCGCTGTCCGAGCCGGTGGGCAGGTTTGTGAACATTTCCTTGAACGGGCTAGGAAAGCTCTTCAGCGGAGGTCAGGGTTGGTCTTCTCCTGCTGATCAGGGCTTCAAGTGTGGTGGGTAAGTCTGGGGGTGGGGAGGTCATGTCAGGTGAGGGTCAGGTGATGGGTCAGGTCAGGTGAGGGTCTAGTGATGGGTCAGGTGTGGGTCACAGGTGAAGGTCTAGTGATGGGTCAGGTGCGGGTCACAGGTGAAGGTCTAGTGATGGGTCAGGTGAGGGTCACGTCAGGTGAGGGTCTAGTGATGGGTCAGGTGAGGATCTCAGTTGAAGGTCTTGTGATGGGTCAGGTGTGGGTCACGTCAGGTGAAGGTTTTGTGGTGGATCACATCAGGTGAGGGTCTTGTGATGGGTCTAGTGTTGGGTCAGCTGTGTGACACTTCAGGTGAGGGTCTACTGATGGGTCAGGTGTGGATCATGTCAGGTGAGGGTCTTGTGATGGGTCAGGTGTGGGTCACGTCAGGTGAGGGTTTTGTGATGGATCACATCAGGTGAGGGTCTACTGATGGGTCAGGTGTGGGTCACAGGTGAAGGTCTAGTGATGGGTCAGGTGAGGGTCATGTCAGGTGAGGGTCTACTGATGGATCAGGTGTGGGTCACAGGTGAAGGTCTAGTGATGGGTCAGGTGCGGGTCACAGGTGAAGGTCTAGTGATGGGTCAGGTGAGGGTCACGTCAGGTGAGGGTCTAGTGATGGGTCAGGTGAGGATCTCAGTTGAAGGTCTTGTGATGGGTCAGGTGTGGGTCACGTCAGGTGAAGGTTTTGTGGTGGATCACATCAGGTGAGGGTCTTGTGATGGGTCTAGTGTTGGGTCAGCTGTGTGACACTTCAGGTGAGGGTCTACTGATGGGTCAGGTGTGGATCATGTCAGGTGAGGGTCTTGTGATGGGTCAGGTGTGGGTCACGTCAGGTGAGGGTTTTGTGATGGATCACATCAGGTGAGGGTCTACTGATGGGTCAGGTGTGGGTCACAGGTGAAGGTCTAGTGATGGGTCAGGTGAGGGTCATGTCAGGTGAGGGTCTACTGATGGATCAGGTGTGGGTCACAGGTGAAGGTCTAGTGATGGGTCTGGTGAGGGTCACAGGTGAGGGTCTAGTGATGCGTCTTGTGATGGGTCAGGTGAGGGTCATGTCAGGTGAGGGTCTACTGATGGGTCAGGTGTGGGTCACGTCAGGTGAGGGTTTTGTGATGGATCACATCAGGTGAGGGTCTACTGATGGGTCAGGTGTGGGTCACAGGTGAAGGTCTAGTGATGGGTCAGGTGAGGGTCACGTCAGGTGAGGGTCTACTGATGGGTCAGGTGTGGGTCACAGGTGAAGGTCTAGTGATGTGTCTTGTGATGGGTCAGGTGAGGGTCATGTCAGGTGAGGGTCTACTGATGGGTCAGGTGTGGGTCACATCAGGTGAGATGATGGGCCTTGTGATGGGGAGGTCCCGTCGGGGGAGGGTCCTTGGCAGGCGAAGTGCTGGTGGGAGTGGGGGATTGTGCGGGATGGTTGAGGTCGCTGCTGTCACTGCTTGGCTGTGTGGTTGATTTGAATTCTGTGGGGTTCGTAGGCTGGTTGTAGGTCGATGGGTCTGTGGATGGAATTGTTGGCGGAGTGCCAACCCACACAACCCCCCCCTTCCCCAGCCATCACTTCACCTCCCAGCGACCCTCACCTGAGGTGACCCAACCTCCACCCGCCTCCTTCACCCCAGCTGCAGATCTTCACCACCATTGCAGGGCCTGCACCGGCCACGGAAGCCAAGCCAGATGTGCTTCTAGTGGCCCTCAAGGGACGGTGTCCTCTTTCTGGCCTCCTTGGGCTTCCCGTCGTCATCTCGCCCCCCTCCCACTTTGCCTCCCCAGGTGGAAGAGGTCTACTCCTTGGTGCACCAGACCATGGACCAGCCCCAGGTCAAAGACTACGTGCCGTTCTCCTGGACCTCCATGGTGCATGTCAAAGCCGAACACTTCAAGGCCCTCTCCCACTATTACGCCGCGGTGGCACTTTGTGACTGCCCAGGTGAGTAATTTGCCAAGAGCTTCTCTTGTTCCCACAAAGAACCGGAGGAGGAGGAGGAGGAGGAGGAGGAGGAGGAGGAGGAGGAGGAGGAGGAGGAGGAGGAGGAGGAGGAGGAGGAGGAGGAGGAGACTTACATAAGGAGAAAATAGATCTGAGCTGTAGGGCGTCCGCTTGATATGGTGAAGCCTCTTTTTTCCTCCTTTCCTTCCTTCCTCCCTCCCTCCCTCCCTCTCTCTTCCCTCCCTTTTTCTTCCTTCTTTGCATCCTCCCTCCCTCCCTCCCTCCTTCCTTCCTTTCTCCCTCCCTCCCTTTTCTCTCCTCCTTCCCTTCTCCTTCTCATCTTCCTGCCTGCCTTCCTCCTTCCCTTCCCCTCCTCATCCTCCTTCCTTCCTTCTTCCCTTCCCTTCTCCCCTTCCTTCTTCCTTCCCTTCCCCTTCTCATTTTTCTTCCCCTTTTTTCCTTCTTCCCTTTCTCCTTCCCTTCTCCTCATCTTCCTCCCTTCTTTCCTCCCTTCCTCCCTCCTTTCTCCTTCCCTCCCTTCTTTCCTTCCTTCCTTCCTCCCTTCCTCTTAAAGGATTTAGAAGCAACATTTAGGAAGCGACCTGAGTGGGTCAGCCAAGGCTTCGCTTCTGAAACCTGGTGTATCTTTCCTTCGGAAGATAAATCTGTTGCTCTTGGAAGTGTGTGTGTGTGGGGGGGAAACGCATCCAGATGTTCACCACCCTTTAATGAAATATCAGCTCTACTCAAGTTCCCCGATGGCTTTGTAAATAGCTCCTCCCCTGCCTCCGTTGCTTAGGCCGTGATCCTAAACGTCATCCTTCGCTAAACCAGTGAGGCTTTAGCTGGCAAACGAGGATAAGGTGAGATTTCATCCTGGAGATATGCTGGATCTCTCTCTTCCCATCATGTTCAGGATCTGATCAGTCCGAGGCGGTCAGACAAGTTGAGCGTGTTTTAAACAGATTTTTTTTTACTTAGAATTTGCATAGCTTCCTTCCTCGCTGGCAACCTTTGTTTGGAGTGGCCTGCTCTGAATTTGCTAGGAGAGCTGCACTACCTTGCTTTATCCCTCTCCTGAAGTTTTTAAATGAAAGTTGGGGGTACCCCCCCTCATTTTCGGGACCCCTCCCCCTTCCCCTCAGAGATGTTATTCCTGAGCGTCTAAGCCAGAGGTGGAGAATTACGGACCCTTGATGACTTCTGGACTTCAACTCCCTGAATACCTGAGGCAGAGAATTCTGGGAGTTGAAGTCCGCAGGCCGCAGTTGTCCAGCCGGATCCTAGAGATCGCTAAGGCAACAGGATCCGTGATCCTTTCACCCCATTCCAACCATTCCTGGTCTGAAAGAAGAGATTTCATATTGATTTGGTTGGCTTCTACGCTGGTCAAGGAACTATGGCCCCTTCATAACTTGCAGACTTCAACTCCCAGAATTCATCAGCTAGCATGGGGGAACCATGGCCCCTTCATGACTTGTGGACTTCAACTCCCAGAATTCCTCAGCCAGCATGAGGGAAACTATGGCCCCTTCATAATTCGTGGACTTCAATTCCCAGAATTCCTCAGCCAGCATGGGGGGGAACTATGGCCCCTTCATGACTCGTGGACTTCAACTCCCAGAATTCCTGAGCCAGCATGAGGGAAACTATGGCCCCTTCATAACTCGTGGACTTCAACTCCCAGAATTCCTGAGCCAGCATGGGGGAACTATGGCCCCTTCATGACTCGTGGACTTCAACTCCCAGAAATCCTGAGCCAGCATGGGGGAACTATGGCCCCTTCATGATTCGTGGACTTCAACTCCCAGAAATCCTGAGCCAGCATTACTGGCTCAGAAATTCTGGGATTTATATCCCAAAGGTGCTTTTTTCAGGAGGCAACTGGACTTTCTTGTTTTTGTTTGAAGACGTTTCGCTTCCCATCCAAGAAGCTTCTTCGGCTCTGGCTGGATGGTGGGGCGTGGAAGGATTTACACTTCTTGCAGACTGCTGGTCATTTGCATCCTTTTAGAGAGCCGTTGAGGCCGCTGGGAGGTTTACCTGTGTCCTCAGGGTCACCTGTGTGGTGAAAATGGGTGTGGAGCCTTTATGGAACCGCTGAATGGGCTGTGTTGTAGACTGGAGATAGAGGATGTCATATCCCTCCCCCTCTGTTGAGGGAGGGCTGTTCAGTTGGGAGACAGATGGCCTCTTTGACCCCTCTTTCAAACCAGCGGTCCTCTGTGTCCAAAATGTGGGCTTCCATAAACCTCCAAGTGGCCTCAACGACCCTCTAAAAGGATGCAAATGACCAGCCGTCTGCAAGGAGTATAAATCCTTCCATTCCCCCACCATCCAGTCAGAGCTGAAGAAGCTTCTTGGATGAGAAGGGAAACCTCTTCAAAGAAAACCAAGTAAGTCCACTTGCCTTGTGAAAAAGCATCTTTGGGATAACTACGAGCCGGATGATGGAGAAGCTCCATAGACCCCCGGGATTTGAAGTCAACAAGTCATAAAGGGGTGGCCTAGTTCCCCACCCCTGTTCTAATCCATCTTGCTGGCTCAGGAATTCTGGGAGTTGAAGTCCACAAGTCATAAACGGGGGGGGGGGCTCGTTCCCCACCCCTGGACTAAACCAAGAAAGGCCCAGTGTCTCTCCATCCCTTCTTTCAATCCAACTTCCTCTATTTCTGCAGCCACGTCGGAGGTCCGTTTTCCCGAGCATGAAAAAGCATTCCTCCAGTTTCACGTCTCCACGCCGGAAGGACCGGCTCCTTCCTTCCTTTTGCAAGACCAGGAAGCTCGCCGGCGACTGGGTGAGTGACACCTTCCCTTCCCCCCCCCCCAAAAAAAAATCTTCCTGGGTGCTGGAATGAGCTCAAGATGTCAAACAAGAGCAGGGACACGGCCTTGATTGCAAGTTGTGTTCCGTGATCCTCAACTGCTCGTTCAGTGACCGTTCAAAATTACCGCGTCACTGGAAAAGGCCACGTACAACTTACGACCCTCACCACATCCCCAGGGTCACATGATCAAAATCCCAGCACTTGACATGTACCGACAGTCGTCAAACTTCAAAGGCCCTTCCAACTCTGTTCTTCTGTTCTTCTATTATTTTAGACCAGGGGTCCTCAACCTTGACAACCTTGAAGACTTGTGGACTTCAACTCCCAGAATTCCTCAGCCGGCTGAGGAATTCTGGGAGTTGAAGTCCACAAGTCTTCAAGGTTGCCAAGGCTGAGGAACCCCTGATTTAGACCTCTTGTCTCCTAGCCAACCGCCAGAACTTTGGATTGTGACCGTTTTGTTTGTCACGGATTCTGGAAGTGCCAACATTCCCAACCCGCTTCTGGGAAGAATGTAGACTTGCTTCCGTAAGAGTCAACAATTTTTTGTCAGTGTGAATTGTAGAGCTTCTTGTAGAACTACTTCCGTTTTTGTTTGGTTTTTTTTCAAATTAAGTGGGTGCCATCTACTCCCGTGATTCTGTTTAAATTTAGGGTAAGAATACCGTTGTTGTTGTTTTAGCCCACTGGTGAAATTTAGAGGTTAATTTCGCTAGGGCAATCTCTCCGTTGTGTTGACCGATGGGGCAGGTTTGAGGTTTCTTGTGCATCGAGGTCTTTATGAGACAGATCAGAATCAGAATAGAGCTGGAAGGGACCTTGGAGGTCTTCTAGTCCAACCCCCCTGCTCAAGCAGGAGACCCTATACCATCTCAGACAAATGGCTGTCCAGTCTCTTCTTAAAAACCTCCAGTGATGGAGCACTCACAACTTCTGAAGGCAAGGCGTTCCACTGGTTGATTGTCCTCACTGTCAGGAAGTTTCTCCTTAGTTCCAGATTGCTTTTCTCCTTGATGAGTTTCCCTCCGTTGCTTCTTCTCCTGCCCTCAGGTGCTTTGGAGAATAATTTGACCCCCTCTTCTTTGGGGCAGCCCCTCAAATCCTGGAATATTGCTATTATGTCCCCCCCTGGTTCTTCTTTTCTCTAGACTGGCCATCCCCAAATCCTGCAACTGTTCTTCATATCTTTTAGTCTCCAGGCCTTGGATCGTCTTAGTTGGTGGTCTTTGTACTTTTTTCCCCAAAGTCTCAACATCTGGTTTTTTGTTTTGTTTTTTTTGTAGTGTGGTGACCAAACCTGGATGTAGTATTCCAGGTGTTATCAACCAGTGGCCAACACACAAAGGCTGGTGTTGGTGCTGTGGGTTCTAGGTCTCCAATGCGGACATGCGTTGTGTTTTTACAGGGAAGGCTCACCTCAAGAAAGCCATTATCAAGCATGAGGAGGCCATGAGGATCCATAGTTTGTGCAAAATCTTAAGGAAGATGGATATCCTGCAGGAGGTTCTCTCGCTGGCCCACAAACGTTCCCTCAGCAAATATTCCGAAATTGACCACGAGGAAGATTTTTTTGAAACGGCAGAAGCCCCCGACATTCATCGTAAGTGTCAGCGCTGCAGCTGAGCACGGCTGCAGCCATTTTCCTGCTCCTTCTGTTTTGCCACATAGAAAAGAGGGAGGGGGCAAAAGCTGTTCTGTTCCAGCCTACGACCGGCCCTGTTTGTGTGACAGGGACAACCCCTTTTTCGTTTTGACAGATTAATAGGCTGGGGGAAAAAACCAACCCAAATTTATGTACAGTTCCAAAATGATAAAGTCTTTCAAACAAAAAAAGCAGCAGAGTATTTTCTTCAATAAATGATTCAAAACATCCAAGAAGAGTCAACAAACAAGAGTCAAACAGATTAGCAAGAACAGACCAGGATTCCCTTAGAATGTCTCCGAACGGTTGCCTTCAGCAACCAGCCCCGCCCACACCTTCCCCTTTTATTATTTGTCCCAAGGCCTGGCTTCTCACTGCCTTCCCCTCCTCTCACTGAGTTGCCTCATTGATTTTCTCTGCTCTGCTGGATTGCCTTCTACTTCTAGCGTCTCTGAACAGATTCAGCTGTGACTCCTCTGAGTCCGACCCCTCACACAGCTGAGCCTCATGAGGAACACAACTGGAGGGGCCAGGCTGAGAGTCCTGCAGTGCATCAGAGCCTTCCTCCGACACCGAAGGCTCTCCAAACCCCTCCTCCTCCTCCTCAGATTCCTCAGACTCAGCTGCTGGGAGCACAGGCTGACACTGAATCACAACACTGCCTAGATGCTTTGCTAGTCATAATAATCTTTTGTCCCGTGGGAATCAAGGTCGTCTGTTGCTCCCGAGCCTGCCAAATGATTGCATTGGGGAACGTGAATTGCTTGCACAGTTTTATGAGTGGGATTTTTAACTTTGCATTGGGAAATTGTTACATGTGTATCCAGACTTGGTTTCACTCTTGACTGTGCCGATACTTCGTAACCAATAAACATGTTCTTTGAGGGATTCGCAAGCCTCGGAGTTCTGCTTTATTTGTCTGTCGGAACCATGACGGTAAGTGGACAAGTGGATATGGATTCAACTTTGTCTCCCAAGAGTTTGCGATCCATCAGGTGGCAGCCAGTGCTAACCTTGTCCGGATCTGAAAACAGAAAATAGAACAGAGTTGGAAGGGACCTTGGAGGTCTTCTAGTCCAAACCCCTGCTCAGGCAGGAAATCTTATACCATTTCAGACAAATGGCTGTCTAGTCTCTTCTTAAAAGCTTCCAGTGCTGGAGCATTCACCACTTCTGGAGGCAGGTGGTTCCACTGGTTAATTGTCCTCACTGATAGGAAATTTCTCCTTAGTTCCAGGTTGCTTGATTAGTTTCCATCCATTGCTTCTTGTCCTGCCCACAGGAGCTTTGGAGAATAGCTTGACTGCCTCTTCTTTGGGGCAGCCCCTCAGATATTGAAATGCTGCTATCATGTCACCCCTAATCCTTCTTTTCTGTAGAGTAGCCATACCCAATTCCTGCAACTGGGATTTTTTTTTTTTTAGCTTTTGTTTTTTCGGTGAACTTAGAGAAATTTGGCCTTTGCTATCCCTGAGCCTCAAATGAATAATCCCTTTGGCTCAAAAAGGAGTAAAATTGGGATAATAAGAGAATAACAAGAGTTGGAAGGGACTTTGGAGGTCATCTAGTCCAGCCCCCTGCTCATGCAGGAGACCCTATACCAACTCAGATAAATGGCTGTCCAATCTCTTGTTTAAAAAAATCCCCTTGAATGGACCACCCACAACTTCTGGTGGCAAGCTGTTCCACTGGTTAATTGTTCTCTCTGTTAGGAAGCTTTTCCAGGTTGCTTCTCTCCTTGATTAGTTTCCATCCATTATTTCTTGTCTTGCCTTCAGGTGCTTTGGAAGATAAGTTGACACCCCCACCCCCACCCCCTCTTCTTTGTGGCAGCTCCTCAAATACTGGAAGACTGCTATTGGGTCCCTCCTAATCTTTCTTTTCACTAGACGAAGTCGTATCCAATATCTAAGATCTAATATCTAAAAGCGAAGCCATGCAGGGCTTGAAAGGTTAAATTAATACTTGGAATTGTGCCTGGAAATCTCATGTAATACAACACCCACAACATAGATGCCAGGTAGCTGTAACAGTTGTGGCCTCTTGGCATGCAAGTAGCTCCAGCCGGCTCCAATTCTAGTTTCTGATCAATCTTTTTTTTTTGAAATATTTTTTATTGATTTTCTAATATTACATTTAAATGTTTGAAAAGCAATGTGGCGGCTGAGTACAATAATTCTATTACACATAGATATCATTAGTACAGATCTCAAATTATTACAATCACCATTCCCCCTCTTTCTCCCATACTATCTACTGTCTCATATTTAAACTAATACAATCCTTGTTCTATCAATCATATGGAAAATAACTTTCTAGCATTTATCAGTAATTTTTAGTTTATATATGTCTTAGTTGCTTTAACTTTCAATCTTTTAGACAATCAACGATTGACCTAATCAATTTTTCTCATTTTTAATTTTCCATTAATATTTAAATTTAATGTTTAGTAACTATCATTTCCAAATTTTAAATGACCCCCAACTCCTTTATCACAATTCCTCCCAAAGTTTGATGTCCAGGATACACCTCTTGTCTCTATAAATTCTTACCATCTACATCAACAAGCTAGTAATGCAATATAATATTCTTATTTTCGGATAATTTTCACTATCTTAAAATCTTAAATTTAATAACCAAAATATCTTTTATTTCCACATTTTTTTAAAATCCCATTTATATCCCGCCCTTCTCCGAAGACTCAGGGCGGCTTACAATCTAAAGCACAAATCAATGTGCTTAGCAATAGCCTTCATTCTATGTATATGCCTGCTTATTAGGGCTTTCGGGGGGCCCCAAGCGGCATTATTACAAAGTCAGCTTATTGCCCCCAACAATCTGGGTCCTCATTTAATACTTATTAAATGTATTAAATTTAATACATTTAATACTTCCTCTCTCTCTTCCTCTTTACATCTATTATCTTCCAACTTTATATTATTATTATTATTATCTCATACTTAAAAGTTTCGGATCAATCTTCAAGGGTGGTGCCACTTGCCATACATTGCAGTAATCTACCCTGTGATGACAAGGACAGGAATGAGAGTCACCATGTCCAGATGGGTTGGGTTAACATGTTGACCAAAACGGGGTGAAGACCCCTTGGCCACAGCTTCCACCTGCCCTTCCGATAGTAACCATGAGTCCAGCATGACCCCCAAGTGACAGACATTACCGTACATTTCCATGTAACAACAGCTTTTGGAGCAGAGAACACAACAAGGTTGGGTTCAGCCATGACCTCCATTGATCGGTACCAAAGACATCTTGCTTTAGTGTCTCATGAAGGATCAAAGGACTGATTATGCTCACTGAATTGTAATAATAATAATAATAATAATAATAATAATAATAATAATAATAATAATATAAAGTTGGAAGGGACCTTGGAGGTCATCTAGTCCAACCCCCTGCCCACGCAGGAAACCCTATACCATTTCGGACAGTCTCTTCTTAAAAATTTCCAGTGTTGGAGAATTCACTGCTTCTGGAGGCGAGCTGTTCCACCGGTTGATTGTTCTGACTGTCAGGAAGTTTCTCCTTAGTTCTAGGTTGCTTCTCTCCTTGATTGGTTTCCATCTGTTGCTTCTTGTCCTGCTTTCAGGTGCTTTGGAGAATAGCTTGACTCCCTCTTCTTTGTGGCAGCCCCTGAGATATTGGAAGACTGCTATCGACTCTCCTGTCATGGCTTCTGAAATTCTAATTCTCCTCCCAGCTTTTTTCCAGAAGTTCTGAAATGTTTTCTTTATACGCCACTGCTTTAGTTAATTTAATATTTCTTTCCCATAACTTTTTTGTCAATCTTCTAATTCTATATTATATCCAAAGTTCTCTACCCATGTTATCCTTGTTTCTTTTACTTGTTCTTCCTCCATCTTTAAGTTTAACAGAAATCTAGAGTTTCTGAATCAACTTTTCGTGTGTTTTTTGAGCAGGATCTGATCAAATTCTGTCTGTTCTTTATAAAATCTGCAAATTCAAACAAGACATGAAAAATATGTTAAAACAATGGGATTTTATAAAGAAGTTCTGAAATGTTCTAAGGCTGAAGAACGAGGAACTTGCCCAAGGGTCAAATTCTGTATTTAGATGCGTAGAAAACACACTTTTGTCGTTTTAGGTCCGTCTTCACGGTGAACTAAAGTGTGGAACAAACCAAGTTCCCAAGTTGTAACGTTTCCCCCCTCTTCTTGTGTTTTTCTAGCCAAAACACACCAGAGACCCGAAATCAAATCTCCCAACTTCTCCAAGGTGAAAGTCACAGACATCTTTCATAGGCTGGTAAGTTTGATGCCTCCTGCAAGAGGACCGTGTTTGTGCGGACAGCAGAAAGTCCTGCCTTCAAAGAATCGGGGCCAAAAAAAATATCCTGTGTGTTGTGATTTTCCAGTGGACACTTGTGCACATCAATGCGTGCTTCTCCCACTTTGACCCAGGAAAGTTGTTGGACACAAGCTGATGGAGTAAAATTGGGGCTTCCCGATAGACTTAGTTGCCTTCAAGTCCATTCTAAGTCCAGGAGATTGCAAGAAGTGACCTTCACCACCGCACCTTGTCTCCAGCAATCATTAATAGCTGTTGCAAGGACAGTTTCATCCTATCCTTGATTCTGTCCATCCTTCCCTCAACTTGGTCAGGGGTATAATCGGTAGCTCTTCCGAAGATTTTGACATTCAACCCCTACGTTATCTTTCCGTTCTACTTGGACAAGTGGAATAATTGCGTCTAGGTCACATCTCCTCGTGTCCCATCACCAAAGTATAGGAGGCTTTGGTATCCTCTCAAAAGAAGAACGATCTTCTCCTTGGCTGTTTCTCTGCTGCCCGAGTGGTACCTAAACTTCAAAATTTACCGCCCAGTGAAGCAGGAGTAGCCATGAGCATGCAGAAATCCAAAGGAGATGAAGTTAGTTGTGGAGAACAGTCTGTCAGAGGCTCTTGACCACATTGGTTCAATAGGCCTTGGAGAAGGATCTTTCTGTGAGTGTTAGTTAATGGGGAAGAGTGATCAGGGTGACAGGTGTAATGTGGACTCCTTGGTGCTCTCTGAGCTTGCTTTTCTTTTGCAGACGTTTCATGACCCAACTAGGGAACATCATCAATGCTAAAAGGGAGGGGGGTTTGAGGAGAGGAGGAGGAGGAGGAGGAGGAGGAGGAAGAAGAAGAAGAAGAAGAAGAAGAAGAAGAAGAAGAAGAAGAAGAAGAAGAAGAAGAAGAAGAAGAAGAAGAAGAAGAAGAAGAAGAAGAAGAAGAAGAAGAAGAGGAGGAGGAGGAGGAGGAGGAGGAGGAGGAGGAGGAGGAGGAGGAGGAGGAGGAGGAGGAGGAGGAGGAGGAGGAGGAGGTGGAAGAGGAGAACTGTGGGGTCCTTGGTGCTCTCTGAGCTTGGATGTTTTCTTGCAGATGTTTCATGACCCAACTAAGTAACATCATTAGTGCTAGAAAGGAGTGAGGGTTGTTCTTATTTTATACATTAGTGGTCACTGTCACTGTTGGTGGGGGGATTCTTGGTAGTTCCTTGATTAGGCTGTTGTTTGTTGTTTGATAGTTGGTCTAGTCTTGATATTAATCTTTAGATCTCTAATCTCTAGAGAGCAAACCCCATTCCCTTCTAGCACTGATAGTGTTGCCTAATTGGGTCATGAAACGTCTGCAAGAAAACAACCAAGCTCAGACATCACCAAGGATCCATAGTCGTCATCCTCCTCCTCTTCCTCCTCCTCCTCCTCCTCCTCCTCCCTGCCAACCCCATTCCCTTTAGCCCTGATGATGCTCTCTGGTTAGGTTCTCCTCCTCCTCCTCCTCCTCCTCTCTGCAACTTCCCCTCCCTTCTAGCACTGATAATGTTCCCTAATTGGGTCATGAAACATCTGCAAGAAAACAACCAAGCTCAGAGAGCATTAAGGACTCCATATTCGTTGTCCTCCTCCTCTTCCTCCTCCTCCTCCTCTTCCTCCTCCTCCTCCTCCTCCTCCTCTTCCTCCCTGCAAATCCCACTCCCTTCCAGCACTGATGATGTTCCCTAGTTGGGTCATGAAATGTCTGCAAGAAAACAGCCGAGCGTAGAGAGCATCAAGGATCCCACAGTCCTCCTCCTCCTCCTCTTCTCTGCAAACTGCACATTCTTCTAGCACTGATGATGCTCCCTAATTGGGTCATGAAACGTCTGCAAGAAAACAGCGAAGCTCAGAGAGCACCAAATTCAGCCCTGAGCTACAAATTTTCCCTTCTGCTAAGTAGTGTAACGTCTGAACAATTTCGTCCTGGTTGCTCAACCCAGCCCCATCTCTCCCTGTCCCCTAGTTCACCATCATCTGTTTTTGTTTTTTGTTTTTTCCCCAGGGGCCCCTGTCCATTTTCTCTGCCAAAAATAAGTGGCATCCCACACGGACGGTGCACTTGCTCCGTGGAGCAAACGGCTTTGGATTCACCCTCCGCGGCGATTCTCCAGTCCTGGTCGCTGGGATCATCGCTGGTGGCTGCGCGGCGGTGAGTTGCCCAGTCCTGTAACAGCCAAGGTGGAGTCCAGGTTGCTTTGGAGATCTTATAGGTTATCCCCAGTGTGTTTTGGAGGGGCCGTCAGACCTGCCAGCCCTTGGCGCCATTTGTCGAGGACCGTATCATTTTATTAGAAGCCAAGCGCGTTGCAGTAATGCCTAGCCAGAGCTGAGAGTCGCCCGCCCAAATCCCTCTTAGTGGCCTCCCATCACTGACCCCTTCGTATGATGAATCGAGTTGAAGCAAGATGCTTTCAGAACGATGACTTCAAGCGTAGGTCGGTATGCTTTCTTCTCCCAGCCAGGTGACCTTAAAGCAGCATCTCGGGGAGATATAGAAGTTACTTTCGCTTTCCCCCAAGCCTTCTCCCTCCCATCCTCCCTCCCCAGAGTTCATGCAGACTGAAGGCAGCTGACAGGGGCAGTCTTGGGTCAGGGTGGAAATCTGATGCTGGGAGACATTCAGTAGAAGCTGAAGAACACTCGGTCAGTTGGTTCTTGGCCAATTAGGTTGGTCTTCGGCCAACAAGAGCCGTGTCTGTGCATCTACACAACAGACGTTTCTCTAAGAACTTTGGGGTCTAGGAAAGCAGATAGGTGGAACCTGAGTCCCCGGACACAAACACAAGGACTTACTTCATCACCCAAGTCAACGAAGGGAGAGACCTCGGCCACCATGAGGAACCTCAAAGGGAAAGTATGCAAAATTAATGGCCGAGAAGGATAGTCTGTCAGCCGCCGTGAACCGCGAGGGGTAAACCGATCCCGGAGATGCTGGGTGTCCAGAAGACCAGCTGCCAGATGGCAAACAAGAGGGGGGGGAATTGTTTTGGTGGAGCTAATTCGGTGATGTGTTTCCAACCCTACCTTTTTTTCCGTGTCCCTCCTGCGGCGTGTCCGTCTTGCGCCGCTCTTTCCTTGCTGACCTTCCCCAAGGTCTCCCTCCCCTCCCCCCCACTCCCCAGCCTTTCCCCCCCTCCCCCCCATCTGAACGAACTCCAGCAAATCACCCCCACTTCTGTCTCGACAGGAAGCTGGCTTGAAAGAAGGGGACTACATTGTCTCCATCAACGGTCAAGATTGCCGGTGGTCCAAGCACGCCGATGTGGTGCAGCTGCTGAAGGTGGCTGGAGAGGAGGGGGTGAAGGTGGGCGTCGTCACTCTGCTGCCCCCGGAAGGACAGAGCGTGGTAAGGCAAGGGGGAGGCGGGGGCGGTGGATGATGGGGTAGGGTGGAACTGTTGTGATTCCCTGCCAGCCTGTGATCCTCCTGGCAGCTGAGTCCAGGAAATCAGAGGAGGCGGAGGAGGGGCCTGGGGAGCCATCAGAATCAGAGGAAGGCTCTGATGAGTTACCAGACTTACAAAGTGAGAAAGAACCTGGCCCCTCCACTCGTGGTCAAGCTGAAAGCCAGCTGGCCTGGGAGGATGAGTCAGACTCGGAGGAAGCACAGCTGGAAGACCTCAGAGACGCTCGGAAATGTAGACAGGTCACACGAGTAAGTCAGAGGGAGGCAATGGGGCGACTCCAGGGGAGGAGGAGAAAGCAGTGAGAAGCCAGGCCTCGGGGACTTCCTAACAAAAAGGGAACGTGTGGGCAGGGCTGGTTGCTGGAGGCAACCAAAGAACCTCTGTGTCAAGAGATGATGGTCTGTTTATGTTGCCAGTGAGTTATTTCTTGTTTTGGCTCCTGCTCTGTTCTGTTTGTGGACAAGGTCTGTAAAAGGGGTTTATTTATCCAGTCTACTGCTAAATTAGGGGGTTGCCATTTGAAGTAACAAGGACCTACGTAGGCTGGGACAGAACAGGAACCCAGTGGTTCTGGAACCTTGAGGGGGGGTGTCTCTTAAGGATTGCCATCTTTTGCACGTAGTTCACGAGGGCACTGAAACAAGTGACTTGCGGCCGTTTTTCACCCTTATGACCATCACATTATTCCCCCGTGGTCAAGTGATCAAAATTGGGACACTTGGCAACTGGTTCGCAGTTACGACGGTTGCAGTGACCCGCGGTCCCAGGATCCCCTTTTGCAACCTTTAAGCGGGGGGGGGGAAGCCACTTAAGAACCAGGTTACTAACTGAATAAGTGCACTGATTCCCTTAAGAACTGGGGCGAGAAAAGTCGTAAAATGGAGTCGTAAAAGTCCCTTAAACAAACATCTCGCTTAGCCACAGAAATTTGGAACTCAGTTGTGGTCGTAAGGCGAAGACTGAACCTCTTCTTGATCCTTCTGCCCTTCCTTTTTCTCTGTCTGGTAAACTCACAAGAATTGTTTTTCTTACCATGTATCTGTATACACCCGAAGTAGACGGTGTTGTTTCTCTGGATCATATATGTGTGTGCATGTCGGTAAATAATAATAATAATGATAATAATAATAATAATAATAACAACAACAAAATAAAACTATTACTATTACTATTATTATTTAATATTTATCATTATTATTTAATATTTATCATTATTATTATTTAATGTTTAATTATTTAATAAAAACAGTTGTGAGAGGGACCTTGGAGTCCTAGTGGACGATCACTTGACCATGAGCCAGCCGTGTGCAGCAGCAGCCAAAAAACTAATAATCCTTGGTTGCATAAACAGAGGCATAGAATCAAGATCACGCGAAGTATTAGCACCGCTTTATAAAGCCCTAGGGACGCGGTGGCTCAGTGGGTTAGGACGCTGAGCCTGTCGATCAGAAGGTCGGCAGTTTGGCGGGTCGAATCCCGAGTGCCGCGTAACAGAGTGAGCGCCTGTTACTCGTCCCAGCTTCTGCCAACCTAGCAGTTCGAAAGCACGTCAAAATGCAAGTAGAAAAATAGGGACCACTACGGTGGGAAGGTAACGGCGTTCCGTGCGCCTTTGCCGTCCAGTCATGCCGGCCACATGACCACAGAGACGTCCTCGGACAAGCGCTGGCTCTTCGGCTTTGAAACGGAGATGAGCAGCGGCCCCTAGATTCGGAAATGACTAGCACGCGTGTGCGGGGGAACCTTTACCCAGTGGCGTAGCGTGGGGGGTGCAGGGGGGGCGGGCCGCACCGGGCGCAACATCTGGGGGGGCGCGCTCGCAGTGAGCTGCTCAGGGAGCCCCAAGGGCTGCACAGAGTCGGCTTGGCTCCGCTCTCGAGCTGCTCTTTCTTGCAAAGCGAAACGAGTCCGGCAGGTGAGATGGGCGGCCACATAAACTGAATAAAATAAATAGAAGCGCCCAACTCTCCGCCCAGGCTCAGGCCAACCGCAAGCGCCCCGCAGGCGCCCCGGCAGGCTTGGCCGAGCGAAGACGGACCCGCCGGCCGGCTGGCCTAGCTTCGTGCGCATGCGTGGCTTTATTTAGCGGGGCTCACGTGCGAGCTTGAATGCAGCGGCTCTTGCAGGTCGGAGCCCCGCCCAGCCGCCCTCGAGAGGGACCCGGAAGCATCCCGCATGCGCGCGACTCTTCTTGGAAAGTCTACGCCGCTGCGGGGCGCGTCTTTTCAGCGGTGCCATGACGTCACCGGGTTAGGGGGCGCAAATTGCCCCGGGTGCTGACAACCCACGCTACGCCACTGCCTTTACCTTTACCTTTATAAAGCCCTAGTGAGGCCATACCTGGAATACTGCAGCCAGTTTTGGTCACCATATCGCAAAAAGGATGTTGAGAGTTTGGAAGAAAATTCAGAGAAGAGCTCAAAAGCCCTGGATATTGAAACATACGAAGAACGGCTGCAAGACCTCGGTTTGGCTAGTCTAAAGAAAAGAAGAAATAGGGGAGATATGATAAGCAGTGTTTGAGGGGCTGCCACAACGAAAAGGAGGGGGGGGAGTGTCAAACTATTCTCCAGAGGAACAGAGGGAAGGACGAGAAACAATAGTTGGAAAGTGATCAGAGAGAAGCAACCTGGAATTAAGGAGAAACTTCCTAACAGCGAGGACAATCAACCAGTGGAACAGCTGGCCTCCAGAAATTGTAGGCGCTCCATCACTGGAGATTTTTAAGAAAAGACTAGACAATCACCTGTCTGAGATGGTGTAGGTTCTCCTGCTTGAGCAGGGGGCTGGACTAGAAGACCTCCAGGGTCCCTTCCAGTTCTATTCTATTCTATTCTATTCTATTCACTATTATGTTTATTATTATTAATCATTGCACAGTCTGCCAGATGTTGCTGTTGTTGTTGTTGTTATTATTATTATTGTTGTTGTTGTTGTTGTTGTTGTTGTTGTTGTTATTATTATTATTATTATTATTATTATTATTATTATTATTATTATTATTATTATTATTTTGATCGTGTTTTTGCAGTGTATATTGGAGGTGGTCACCCTTTGGGAACTGCATGCAATGAAAATCTCATCTTAAATGTATTAAGGGACATTTAAAGTGCTGATAATAAAGTTATTCTTCTATTCTCTTTTTCTACCCTCCAGAAGTTGGACAAGAAACCAACAGCCGCCACATCGTCCGGAGCGTCTGCTTTGCTGAAAAGCAACAAGGAGAACAGCCGCAAGTCCCCCCTGCCCAGCAAAGCCGCCGGGGGTCTCCTGGCCTGGGGGCGGAAGAGCAAGCGCAGCAAAAGCTGCAGCTCTGGGACCCTCCCCTTCGTCCTGGGGGATAACAAAGTGGGCCGCTGAGCCCCCCCCCCCCGCGGTTCCTGCTGAGCCCCGTCATCTCCGGACTTGGAGAAGGGGATGGATGTCCCACCAGGCAGATGTTCCGGGACCTCTTCAGACCAGACTCATTTTGGGACCAGAGTTGTATCACCTTGCTTTGGGGGGGGGGCGAGGGAGGGAGGGGGAAAAATGTGCCTTGGGAGAAAAATTAATTCTGCGCCAGTAAACTTCCTGACGACGTAAGGTGAAGCTTGCGTAATTACGGGATGGCTGCCTCTTTTAAGACCAGTTATTGTTGTTGTTGTTAGCTGCAAAGTCGTGTCCGACCCATCGCGACCCTATGGACAACGTTCCTCCGGGCCTTCCTGTCCTCTACCATCTTCTGGAGTCCATTTAGGCTCACGCCTACTGCTTCAGTGACTCCATCCAGCCACCTCCTTCTCCGTCGTCCCCTTCTTCTCTTGCCCTCAATCTTTCCCAGCATTAGGCTCTTCTCCAGTGAGTCCTTCCTTCTCATTAGGTGGCCAAAGTATTTGAGTTTTAGCTTCAGGATCTGGCCTTCTAAAGAGCAATCAGGGTTGATCTCCTCTAGGACTGACCGCTTTGATCGCCTTGCAGTCCAAGGGACTCGCAGGAGTCTTCTCCAGCACCATAGTTCAAAGGCCTCCATTCTTTGGCGCTCAGCCTTTCTTATGGTCCAACTTTCACTGCCATACATTGCAACTGGGGAGACCACAGCCTTGACTATACGCACTTTTGTCGGCCGAGTGACGTCTCTGCTTTTTAGTAAGACCAGATAGTGGAGACCAGATAACGGTGGCTGTCGTGCCTGCTTGGTGAATTTTATTATTATTTTTTTTCCTGGAGGTGTCTGACCGGGCGTTGTTGGGTTTTGGGGCTGGGTGGACTTTGAAACCGAAGCGGCTTCGAATTTTACCGGGGTGGGGTGGGGTTGTGGGGACAGAGGAATTTGGGAAGGCCCTTTAAACCGTTCCCAGTGGAGGAATGGCCAGGGCAGGGGGTCCACCAAGGCCCAGCTTGCCAAAGAGGGGGTGGGCTGTCCTGTCCTTGGGAAGAAGGGTACAGCTCTCTTCAGACCGAATTTGGGGGGGGGAAGAGAAGGGGGTTGCAGTCCCTAGTGAGGAGACAGATGCTAAAAGGCCTCTAGGAGAGCAGGAGATAAGGACTGACCAATCTGCCTCTGAAGGAAGAGGCTTGGAGGAAAGCAGCGGTTGGCTTGGTACCAAGATGGTGGCCAGCTGCTGTTCAGCAGGAGAGGGTGTCATGGGGGTGGGGAGCGGGGGGGGGTTGAGGGTAGGCAGAACCACAAAGCTTCCCCTTTTGGCTTCAAGACAACGTACGCAGGATCCGCACCCGGGGAGAAGAGCAGAGTTAGGAAGACCGAAATGTTAATGACAACCTGCGTGGTGGATGGCGTCCATTCCATCTGCTCCAGAGTTCCCCTCTTAACGCTCAGTCTCTTATTGAGGGGGACAATTATATTTTTTCCCCTTTTTTGGGGGGGGAGTCATCTAGGTCGAACGTTTTCAGAGTTCCAAATCAGGGCTAAACCCTAGTTTGTTGGTTTGTTTTAGGCTTACATATGCAGCTAGGGGTAACCTTTCTCCAGTCGGTTCTTAGATGGGGAGACGCCAGAACAACAAAGCTGGAAGGTCTTGGAGGTCTTCTAGTCCAGCCCCCTGCTCAGGCAGGAGACCCTTACAGAATAACAGCTGGAAGGGACCTTGGAGGTCCTCTAGTCCAACCCCCTGCTCAGGCAGGAGACCGTTACAGAATAAGAGAGTTGGAAGGGACCTTGGAGGTCTTCTAGTCCAGCCCCCTACTCAAGCAGGAGACCTTATGCCATTCTGGATAAATGGCTGTCCAATTTCTTCTTTAAAATCTCCCATGTTGGACCATCCACAAACCATCCCATTTCTGTTGATGGGTCTCCAGAAGACAGTTCCTCTAGGACAGATGACAGGAAGACCGTAATAATAATAATAATAATAATAAACGTTGGAAGGGACCTTGGAGGTCATCTAGTCCAACCCCCTGCTCAGGCAGGGATCCCTATACCCTTTCAGACCAATGGCTGTCCAGTCTCTTCTTAAAAACCTCCAGTGTTGGAGCATTCACTGCTTCTGGAGGCAGGTGGTTCCACTGGTTGGTTGTTCTACCTGTCAGGAAATTCCTCCTTAATTCCAGGTTGCTTCTCTCCTTGATGAGTTTCCATCCGTTGCTTCTTGTCCTGCCTTGAGGCGCTTTGGAGAATAGCTTGACTCCCTCTTCTTTGGGGGCAGCCCCTGTTCTAGAGCCCGATGAGAATAGCTGGGAATGGACTTTCCTTCCCGGCTAGGCACCAACTGCTTTTTTCTGGGGACAGTTTGAAGCTCCTCTTGGGATGGTCCAATGGTTGCAGGACCTCCATTACCAGAACTGTAAGAATTTATCTGGCCCGACATGCTGGATACGGTGGTGGTTGGAAGACGGGGGACATGGGGACAATATGTCTGGTGACTGCGGGGCCACCGAGGCTCTCTTTGGTCAACGGATCTACCTGAAAGCTGGTGGGCGACCATCCTGAAGCTGCAAAACACGAGGGTTTGTCCCCCAAAGGAGCTTTTTCACGAGGCAACTGGACTTTTTTTTTTCTTTGAAGAACTTTTGTTTTTCATCCAAGAAGCTTCTTCAGCTCTGACTGGATGGTGAGGAATAGAAGGATTTATACTCCTTGCAGACTCTTTCTTTCTTTCTTTCTTTCTTTCTTTCTTTCTTTCTTTCTTTCTTTCTTTCTTTCTTTCTTTCTTTCTTTCTTTCTTTCTTTCCTTCCTTCCTTCCTTCCTTCCTTCCTTCCTTCCTTCCTTCCTTCCTTCCTTCCTTCCTTCCTTCCTTCTTCTCCCTTCCTTTTTCTTTCTTTCTCTTTCTGTCTCTGTCTCTCCCTCTCCTATCCTTCTTCTTTCCCTCCCATCTTCCTCCTCCTCTTCCTCTTTCCCTTTCATCCTTCTGCCAAAGGTGCTTTTTCAGGAGGCAACTGGACCTTCTTGTTTGAAGACATTTCGCTTCTCATCCAAGAAGCTTCTTCTGCTCTGCCTGGATGATGAGGAATGGAAGGATTTATACTCCTTGCAGACAGCTGGTCATTTGCATCCTTTTAGAGTGTCGTTGAGGCCACTTGGGAGTTTGTAGTAGTAGTGCAAATGGGTTTATCCACACGCATTTGCACTACTCAGGCGATCCCGGGGTCACAGAGAAGCCTCCAAGTGGCCTCAACAACTCTCTTAAAAAGATTTGAATGAGTAAATAAAGGATGCAAATGAATGGAGAAGGCAAATGAATGAATAAAGAAGGCAAATGACCAGCTGTCTGCAAGAAGTATAAATCCTTCCATTCCTCAGAACTGAAGAAGCTTCTCGGATGAGAAGGGAAACGTCTTCAAAGAAAAACAAAGAAAGTCCAGTTGCATCTTGAAAAAGCAGCTTTGGGACAACCAGGACTCGGATGATGGAGAACCTCCATAGACATTTGGCTGAAGGTAAGATTCTGCAGGGTGGTCCTTAACTCAGGGGCCTTCAAACGTGTCCCTTTGATGACTTGTGGACTTCAACTCCCAGAATTCCTCAGCCAGGCACGCGTGCCTGGCTGACGAATTCTGGGAGTTGAAGTCCACAAGTCATCAAAGGGACACGTTTGAAGACACCCCCCCTGTTCTAACTCGACATGTGAGAAAATTCTTTCTCCTTGGAAGCCATCGGCCTTGTGGTGTTTGAAGAGCAGTTTCTTTGCTTTTTTTTTTTTTGCATTTTATTTAACAGCGATGGTGCTGCTTGGACTTGAGGCCTGACTTTAGAAATCCCTTCCAGTGCCGGATGTTAGTCTTGGAAAAAGGTCTACGGCAATTTTAAAAAAGTGTGTCTCAAGCGTACGCCATGTCTCTCTCTTCACTCCATGCTAGCCATGTGCTGTAGCTGCCAAAAAAAGCCAACTGCATTAACAGAGGGATAGAATCAAGATCAGGTGAAGTGTTAATACCACTTTACAAGGCCTTGGTAAGGCCACACGTGGAATACTGCATCCAGTTTTGGTCACCTCGATGTAAAAAAGATGCTGAGACTCTGGAAAGAGTGCAGAGAAGAGCCACAAAGTTGATCGGGGGACTGGAGGCTAAAAGATGTAAAGAACGGTTGCTGGAATTAGGTAGGTCTAGTTCAGCGGGGGAAAAAACTTGGGGTGACATGATAGCCATGTTCCAATGTAGCT
The DNA here is from genome assembly GCA_024294585.1 of Vipera latastei. Taxonomy (NCBI): domain Eukaryota; kingdom Metazoa; phylum Chordata; class Lepidosauria; order Squamata; family Viperidae; genus Vipera; species Vipera latastei. The sequence goes on from CM044356.1 coordinate 219,682,237, forward strand.
TTAGGAAAATTAGAGAGATTGAGCCAAATGAAGCTGTGATGGAAACAATAAAAGGAATGCCAAGTTTTGGCCTGCTGTTGTTCAGCTCAAAGACTTGATTCAACCAGTTTGAGGCTCTTTATTTTCCTGGTTCCTCCCAAGTATCACTTTACAGTATATCATCAATTTCTCATAAAAGGAGTATTTGCAACATTCTTTGCCTTTGGTGGAAAGCTAGGCAGAATGCAAGGTTTAGGAGCCATGGGGGTAGAAAAACAACCACCACCACCCTGAAATGTGTTAATTAATTTAATGTGGATTAAATGAGAGGCAGAAGGGACTTGTATAAAGTCTTAAGAGAGAAATTACAATAAGATTGGAACTATAATCTGCAAAGGTCAGAGGTCATTCCTACGTTTCTTAAATTGGAGGGGTTTTTTTTCTCTCTCTCTCTTTTTAATTGCTTGGACTTTTTTTTCTTCTTTCCTGTTTTTCTTTTGATTTGGCTTCTGTTCTATGGGAAAAAAATCTTCATAAAACATAAATTTTAAAAAAACAACAACAACTGAATCCTGTTTGCTGGAGTGGGTGGCCAAGGCTATTTTTCCACCAGCTGCCTCTGACTGATAAAACATTCCTCTTATAACTGTAAATTGAGCCCAGAATTAATGTCATAAATCATTACGGTCATTAAGCAGGTCACCCACCTGATTTTACAAAATGGTTTGCAAGCATTAAACAAACGCAGCAGTCATTAAGTCAATCCATTTTACCCACGGGCTTTTTTTTTTTTTTTTTGGCCAGAAATTGGAAGCAAACACTGGAAACTCTCAAAAGACCTCAAAAATCACATCCGTGCTGCAAATCACCATAAAGGTGAATCACCATAAAGGTGAACGGACTGTCAAACGCTCCGAATGGGATCGCCTCACTACGCAGGATTCCCAAAGGCGCTTTTTCCAAAAGGCAATTGCACTTTCTTGAGGGATTTCCCCCCCCCCCATTGAAGACGTTTCGCTTGTCATCCAAGAAGCTTCTTCAGTTTTGAACAGACAAAAATGTTCCTTCAGTTCAGCGTACTTTATAAATACTTAGAAAGACCGCAACTGGAATACTGGATCCAATTTTTGCTCACCTCCTTACAAACATGGTTGAGCCTTTGGAAAAAGTGCAGAGAAGAGCAACTAAGAGGATCCAAGGCCTGGAGACTAAAACATATAAAGAACGGCTGCGGGATTTGGGTATGGCTAGTCTAAAGAAAAGAAGGACCAGGGGTGACATGATAGCGGTATTCCAGTATTTGATGGGCTCCCACAAAAAAGAGGGGGTCAAGTTATTCTCCAAAGCACCAGAGGGAAGGACAAGAAACAATGGTTGGAAACTGACCAAAGAGAGGAGCAACCTGGAATTAAGGAGAAACTTCCTGACAGTGAGGACAATCAACCAGTGGAACAGCTTGCCACCAGAAGTTGTGGGTGCTCCATCACTGGAGGTTTTCCAAGAGGAGGTGACATCCATTTGTCTGAAATGGTCTAGGGCAAGGGTGTCAAACTGCCGGCCGGCGGGCCAGACGCATCACGACGAAAACGCACCCACCCCATTGTCGGCAATGGGGAAAAAGTTCCCATACATCGTGCGACGTCACGTGATGTCGCAAGTTTGACATGTCTGGTCTAGGGTCTCCTACGTGAGCAGGAGGTTGGACTAGAAGATCTCCAAGGTCCCTTCCAGCTCTTTTCAGATTGAGAAGCGAAACATCTTTAAGGGAAAAAACAAAGTCCAGTTGCCTTTTGAAAAGCACCTTTGGGATGATCATGACTTGGATTGAGAATCTCCATACCCAAGTCCTGCAGCCGTCCTTCGTATGTTTTAGTCTCCAGGCCTTTGATCATCTTAGTGGCTCTTCTCTGATTTTTTTCCAAACTCTTTTTTTTGTGGTATGGTGACCAAAATTGGCTGCAGGAAGGCCTGGAGGAACCTTGTCCGTGGGGTAGCGATGGGTCAGACACAATTTCGCAACTAACAACAACAAATTCCAGGTGTGGTCTTACTAGGGCTTTATAAAGCGGTACTAATACTTGGTGTGATCTTGATTCTGTGTTTCTGTTTATACAACCCAGGATTGTATTAGCTTTTTTGGCTGCTGCTGCACGCTTCTGGCTCATAGTCAAGTGATTGGTACATTAGGCATGGACGCACACTCATAAGTACACTGGGGGGAAAAAATAACTGTTGGCTTTAAAATAAAAGTTGCATTAAGAGAGGGATTCGATCAAGATCGCGTGAGGTACTAATACCGCTCTATAAAGCCTTTAGTATTACCACAACGAGAATCCTGCATCCAGTTTTGGTCTCCACTCAGATGTTGGGACTCTAGAAAGAGTGTAGAGAAGAGCAACAAAGATGATCGGGCGACTGGAGGCTAAAACATATGAAGAACGGTTGCAGGAACTGGACTTGGCTAGTCTAGTGAAGAGAAGGACCAGGGGAGACGTGATAGCAGAGTTCCAATATTTGAGGGGCTGTCACAGAGAGAGGAGGGGGGGGTCAACCTATTCTCCAAAGCACCTGAAGGCCAGACAAGGAATAACAGATGGAAACTGACCAAGGAGAGATTCAAGATAGAAATAAGGAGAAATTTTCTGACAGTGAGAACAACCAACCAATGGAACAGAAGTTGTGGGAGCTTCATCATTGGAGGCTTTCAAGAAGAGACTGGGCTGCCTTCTGTCAGAAATGGTGTAGGGTCTCTTGCTTGGGCGGCGGGGGGGGGGGTTGGACTAGATGACCCACAAGGTCCCTTCCAACACTGTTATTCTAATTCTAAAAGCAAACCACGTGGGCTGGACAGGGACAGCCAAAGGGCCAGACTGTGGTCCTTTGGCTTGGGGAAAAAAAAAGAGGATCACTGGTGCCATTTCCCAACCAAACCCAAATAAAACCACCCCGAGTGCACTGGCCAAGATGTCCCCATTCCGAAGACCACTTGGCCTTCCTCTAATGACAAGGAATCAGGATCAGAGTGTAGGTCTCCATGGAAAGGAACGAGCTCAGTGATATTAAGGTACTGGTGGATCTCAAAAAGCTTACTCTAAAGTAGTAGGGAAAAAGAGGTCTTACAATATAGCTTAGGGGCAGGGGGGTCTTCAAACTTGGCCCTTTGACGACTTGTGGACTTCAACTCCCAGAATTCCTTAGCCAGGCGCCTGGCTAAGGAATTCTGGGAGTTGAAGTCCACAAGTCATCAAAGGGCCAGGTTTGAAGGCCCCTGATCTGGATCCAAGTCCGCAGGTTCATCAAAATGGCCGACTGAGGAATTCTGGGAGTTGAAGTCCACCAGTCATCAAAGGGCCAAGTTTGAAGACCCCTGGTCTGGATCCAAGTCCGCAGGTTCATCAAAATGGCCGACTGAGGAATTCTGGGAGTTGAAGTCCCCCAGTCATCAAAGGGCCAAGTTTGAAGACCCCTGGTCTGGATCCAAGTCCGCAGGTTCATCAAAATGGCCGACTGAGGAATTCTGGGAGTTGAAGTCCACCAGTCATCAAAGGGCCAAGTTTGAAGACCCCTGGTCTGGATCCAAGTCTGCAGGTTCATCAAAATGGCTGACTGAGGAATTCTGGGAGTTGAAGTCCACCAGTCATCAAAGGGCCAAGTTTGAAGACCCCTGGTCTGGATCCAAGTCCGCAGGTTCATCAAAATGGCTGACTGAGGAATTCTGGGAGTTGAAGTCCACCAGTCATCAAAGGGCCAAGTTTGAAGACCCCTGGTCTGGATCCAAGTCCGCAGGTTCATCAAAATGGCCGACTGAGGAATTCTGGGAGTTGAAGTCCACCAGTCATCAAAGGGCCAAGTTTGAAGACCCCTGGTCTGGATCCAAGTCCGCAGGTTCATCAAAATGGCCGACTGAGGAATTCTGGGAGTTGAAGTCCACCAGTCATCAAAGGGCCAAGTTTGAAGACCCCTGGTCTGGATCCAAGTCCGCAGGTTCATCAAAATGGCCGACTGAGGAATTCTGGGAGTTGAAGTCCCCCAGTCATCAAAGAGCCAAGTTTGAAGACCCCTGGTCTGGATCCAAGTCCGCAGGTTCATCAAAATGGCCGACTGAGGAATTCTGGGAGTTGAAGTCCACCAGTCATCAAAGGGCCAAGTTTGAAGACCCCTGGTCTGGATCCAAGTCCGCAGGTTCATCAAAATGGCCGACTGAGGAATTCTGGGAGTTGAAGTCCACCAGTCATCAAAGGGCCAAGTTTGAAGACCCCTGGTCTGGATCCAAGTCCGCAGGTTCATCAAAATGGCCGACTGAGGAATTCTGGGAGTTGAAGTCCACCAGTCATCAAAGGGCCAAGTTTGAAGACCCCTGGCTTAGGACATTCCCAGACTGAAGTGCCCTCTTCTAGTAGAACATTATGGCCTAGACTTGTTCTGCTTCCGGTGATCTGTCTGGCAAGTAGTGACATTCTGCAGTGTGTCCCAACCTTAGCACATTGTAGAGGTGTGCCCCAAAGGTGCTTTTTCAAGAGGCAACAGGACTTGTGTTTTTCCTCAAAGAGCTTTCGTTTCTCATCCAAGCAGCTTCTTCAGCTCTGACTAAAATGGCGGAGAATGGAAGGATTTGTTTTCCTTGCAGTCATCTGATCATTAGTAATCTTTCTGAGAATTATTAAGGCTCCTTTGGAGCCTTCTCGGTGCCCTCAGGCTCACTCGAATAGTGCAAATGGGTGTGGAACCTCCTGGGAACTGCTGATTGTGTTGTAAGCTGGAGATGGGTGGTATCGTATCCCTCCCCCTTTGTTGAGAGAGGGCTGTTCAATCTTAATGTAGAGGGCCTCTTTGACCCCCCTCTTTCAAACCAGTGGTCCTCCGTGTCCAGGTTGTGAACCCTTCAAAAGAGGGTCTTTCAAAGGCAGGTGGACTGCTCAATCTCATCCCGATGGGTTTAGTTCTCCTGGGTTGTGCCACATGCTTGTGAAGTGGCCGTTTTGTTTCTCCAATGTACAGATTTGCAATCGTCTCACTGCGTTGCGCTGCATGTATAACATTGTTTGAAGATGTGTGGATTTCAACTCCACACATCTTCAGGTTGCTAAGGTTGAGGCATGCTCAGTCTCTTAAGGCAGGGTTACTCGTCCCAGCTTCTGCCAACCTAGCAGTTCGAAAGCACGTAAAAATGCAAGTAGAAAAATAGGGACCACTCCGGTGGGAAGGTAACAGCGTTCCGTGCGCCTTTGGCGTCTAGTCATGCAGGCCACATGACCACGGAGACGTCCTCGGACAAGCGCTGGCTCTTCGGCTTTGAAACAGAGATGAGCACCGGCCCCCAGAGTCGGAAACGACTAGCATGCATGTGCGGGGGAACCTTTACCTTACCTTTACCTTTAAGGGACGTAAAGTGCTTGGTGGACTTCCTTGGTGTATGTGTGTGTGTGTGTGTTTGCCTTCTTCATTTGCCTACCGTAGGCCATTCAACCATCTAAAAATCAAATTCCCACCAACTGTGGCGCACAATTTTTTTTCTTTTCTTTTTTTCCGGAAAGAAGGCCAGACCTGTTAGGATGCAAGAGTCTGTGTGTAACCCTTTAATCGTCATCGGAAAGCTTCATTCCCATGAGCAGGAATAAATATATTTCTGGAAGGGGTTGGGTGGGGTGGGGGAAGAGGCAAGAGGCTGGAAAGCAACAACCGAATAAATAAGAAAAAAAAAGAGCATTCTTCTCACGCACAAATAAAGGAAAGTTTGGCATGAATATTTACAACTCGGAACTCCGTTCTGTGGTTAGCCAACACGTTGCATCGGTTTTCCTGCAATACCTTTGTAACCACTTGTGACTGAATGCATATTTCCTCCCCCCCCCCCGCCCTCCCAATTCAGCTGGGTTGGGACTGCAATTCCCGTACTCCCCAGCAAGAACACTGGGAATTGCAATCCTAATGCTTCTGGAGGTGGATACCAGATTGGGGGGGGGGGAAATCTCTTATTATTAGTGTTTCTCAACCTTGGCTGTTTTAAGATGGGTGGACTTCAACTCCCAGAATTCCCCAACTGGGGAATTCTGGGAGTTGAAGTCCGCCCATCTTAAAGCGAGCAAGGTCGAGAAACACCGCTCTACATAATAAAACCTCTCCAGGTGGTCAGAAATTGTGTTCCTGTTGTTAAGACGAGGTTATGCTCCGTTCATCTGCAATCAGATTGACCTGTGTCTACCCTGCAAATTTCCCTCAAAATTCAGAGCCAGGCCGACACAAAGGGCCATTTGTCCAGCATCATTCTTCTGGATTGATCTAACAACCCCCCCCCCTCAAAAAAAGCCCCACTTAAAGATTCCCAAGCAGCTGTTGTTGTTGTTTTTTTTTTTAAAAAGAGGCAGTTTTCCTTCCTGGTTACAAAAAAGAAAAAAAAGGAAAAAAAAGGCAGCTTGGGCCCGAGACTTTGTAGGTTGATCGTGCAGTCGAAGACCGGGGGGCGGGGGCGGGAGGAGAAGGATCCAGGCTTTGCAGACTGGGATCACTCTCTCGGCGCTGTTGCCGTTTCTCCCCAAATGTAGGGAATCCTCCAGAGTGGTGGGATCCAGCCAGTTCGCACCAGAACCGGTAGCTAAATCTTTTGTTGCCCAGGCCCAGAATGGAATGGAATTCCGGAAGCGGCATCCACGCAGAGAACCGGTTGTTCCCGTATTTGAATCCCACCCAGTGATCCTCCAGCCCAAAACAGATCTGCGGGGGAACCTGGGAGCTTGCTAGGCTGGGGAAAGAGCTTCCAAAGTTGATTGGATGCTTTTCGAGCAGGATCCAGGCTGGAAGACTAGTGGCCCTGATGAAGTGGGCACGTCCACGTGGCTATGGCCAATTGTCCTAGACCCCAAATGCCGGCTGAACTATTCTACGTGGTCCCTTTCCACTGTTATGGGAGGACCCATCTTTGTTTGAGTTTGGAATAAATGTTTTCCCTTAAGAGAGAATAGCGATCTGCCTCTTTGTCCACATCGGGTCTGACCCATTTGGAGATCCCTCTGGATTCCGGTTTGTTGGGGTGGAGAGCCCCAACACTGATTGCACCAAATCTTGCATTCTGGCCAATCAGCCTGGCCTTGTTCTGGACCGGTCCCACGCTTCCTACTCTCGTGTGTTGACTTCTGACAGTTGCGTCGTTCTCTACCTCCCATGTTTGCTGGGGAAACAACGAACAAGGTGGCAGCCTTGAGTTGGCCAAGCTATGTAGCTCCTCCATGCTTTATCCTGCACCGGGATGTGACTTAAGAGTAAATGGTCTGCGCTGGGAATTATCTCAAGATAAGCGAGTTTGAGAGATGTGATGTTCTCTCTTTCTTTTAGAAGCAAGTTGCAGGTAAGAGGGCTCTGGTTTGCTGGAATAAAAGGCACTTTCTCTGGAAACCGCAAGCTCCTCCAAGAACTGCTTAGCACCCAAGGGTGACTGGGACCCTCCTCCTCCTCCTCCAATTGGCCAGGAGCGGCCGATAACCCCTACGGGCACCCTTGTGTCCTTCTCTAGAAGCACTGAAAGAGGCTAGAAACCACCTCAGCTGCCGTGAGTCAGGTGTAGAACACTAGTTGTGGCTAACACCGTTCCAAGAAGTGGGCCTGCCTTAGTTGGCCTTGCTACAGGAAGTGTATCCAACTCAACAGGCCATCATCCTGGCCTTTGCTCATGTGGAGAGAGAGAGAGAGAGAGAGGGCCTTAAAGCTGATATGGGTCCAAAGCACTGTAGGACAGGGGTCCTCAACCGTGGCCACTTTAAGACTTGTGGACTTCAACTCCCAGAATTCCTCAGCCAGCTGTTTCACCCCACACAAATGTAGGGAATCCTCCAGTGGTGGGATCCAGCCAGTTCGTGTTCTGTACCAGCCTGCTACCGGCCCTGCAGAAAAGGCAGGGACAACCCGTTTACAAACGGCAAGAGGCTGGAACGAAGCCTGCCAAATTTATTAACATAAAACAGAGCAAAACAAGACACCAACCATGAAACAGGAGCTATGAAACAGGAACTATTCAAGCGGTTGCCTTCAGCAAACCAGCCCTCCCACTCATCCCCCTTTTATACAGTTCAAGGCGTGGCTTCTCTCTGCCTCCTTCCGAGGTGCCCCATTGCCTTCCTCTGTTTACTCCTGATTGACTGCCTCCTGCGTCGGGCGTCCTTGAACAGGGCCAGCTGTGGGTCATCTTCATCCACGCTGTCAGGCTCACACAGCTGGGTCTGCGTCGTGACCAGGTGGGAGGGGCCTGGCTGAGGGCTCTCATCAGCAAGCTCTCCAACCCCCTCAGGAAGCTCTCCAACACCCCCCTCCTCCTCCTCTGAGTCGTCCGACCCAAACACCGAACCCACAGGCTGACCCTGAATCACAACAGTTCGCACCAGAACCGGTAGCTAAATCTTTTGTTGCCCAGGCCCAGAATGGAATGGAATTCCAGAAGCTGGCTGAGGAATTCTGGGAGTTGAAGTCCACAAGTCTTAAAGTGGCCACGGTTGAGGAGCCCTGCTGTAGGATACAGGAGGGCGAGAGAGAGGCGGTGGGACAGAAGACCTGCTGTGTGTCAGAACTCACTAACCCTTGTAGGCCAGAATCACGGTTAGAGTCCAAGATGTTCTCCACCAACTGTCCCATCCAGGACCACCCAGGTTCTCTTCCATCGTGCCTATCCCTTTTCTGGTTCTCTACACACATGTGCACGGACGTGAGAGAAAAACGGTCCAGTTCCTGGACCTAGGTCGAGATGGAAGCTCTGTTCCTACAATCCCAGAGAGACATCTCCTCAACCTTGGGAAGGGTTGGGTGGAAAAACGAAGGCCCGCTTGTTTTCGCTTCCTGATTCTTCTTTCGTTTCAGGTGACTTGAGAGTTTGGCTTTGCTCCTCGGAAAGAAATCGGATTTCAACGGGGGACCTTGACAAACAAAAAGAGGTGGAAGGGCCAGGCCCACGCCTTTCCAAGCAAGGATGGGCAGACCCACCTCCCACGTTCGTAGAGCGCGATAAACAGGCTCAAATTTCGTCTGGATAAAGCATTTCGTAGCTCTTGCCTTCCTCCCCACAATCCCTACCTCTAAATGCCTTTTTTTTGCCCCTGAAGGATGTGCAAGATGGGGACCAGCGGCTCTGGATAGAGAATGTTTTATTTCCATTACTACCGCTGACCTCCTTCCATTTCTGGCCTAGGAAAGAGAGCTTAGAACTTCCTTTTTGTTTGGGGGTGTGTGTGCAGAAAATAATCTGGAGCCCTGGTGGAGAATGCCCCAGATCTAGCCAAAATCTTATCACTTAAGGTGCCGTAAGGAATTGGGTTTGTGCACAGCTTCTTCCAGGAACCCGAACGGGACCTTCTCTTAACACCAAAGCGCCGAGTGCAGGAACGGGTGTTGAGACGAGGTTGGGTGGGAATGGGGGAAGCTCCAGAGTTGGGGCACCCCCACTTCTTGTCCCACCCCCCCCACCCACTGAACTGGGGGAGCTGCGAGGGTCAAGAAGGGCCTGGTCACCTTTGCACACATACGCACACACCCCCACACACACCCTTAAGGAGTGGGGTGGGTGGGTGGGTAAAAGAAAGTGCGCCGGTTCTGCATCGCGGTGTTTAAAACTCGGCCCGCCAAAGAGAAGGAACAAAATTCCTTCTCCTTATCCCGCTTCCGTTTCAAGGCTGGCATCCCCAGGCCTTCTGTGGGACCACTGAGATGTAGAGATTGGGGGGGGAGGGGTGCATGGCTTGCTCTGCCCCCCCCCTTTTTGGCAGTGACTGTGCTGCAACAAGGAAGGAAAAAAGAAAAGGGCCCTTTTTTTTCTTCTTCCCCAAATCTTAAAAAAAGCCTGCAGGTGTTTTAAGCCTCGCCAACCAGCTGTTCCGTGCCTTCCAGAGGTGCCACTGCCCCCCCCCTTAGAGTTCTCAATGGTCAATCTGATGGCACCTTTCTCCCCCCACTTCCACGGAAGCAGCCAGACCCACGGAGAGGCAATCCACTTTCCCTGCAACGCCAGCCTTTGCGATCTGCATCCTCTCACCGTTCGTTCCCTCCCGCCCTTCCGGCTGCCATCTTGGATCTTCGCCATCCCCCCCACACACACACCGACCCACTCACAACGTTCCCTCAGCTGCCTGAACCAGGGAGTGAGCCCCCGTTTTCCACGAGACGAGACTTCATTTTGGGGAGAGGCGGGGGTGAACAGGCTTCTGCCCCTTTCCACCAGAGTCCGCAGTTTCTCCCCGAACGCTGTCGGATTGTCCATTTACGTAGACGTTCTGGATGGACGTCCTGGCCGGGAGGTGTCCACAAAGGGGACTGCTAAGAGGCAGCCTCGTTTTGTCCGCAGCACAGCACAGCCCCCCCAACCCCACCACCCGCCCCTCAAAGGGGTTCCTAGGCGATGTCAGATGCCCAGGTTGGCATTAGCCGAGGTGGTCAAGTCAGCTTTCCCTTCAGCTGTTTAACCAGGTGGCATCTCCGTGCTGCCGTTGAAACTCTGGGATACGGGAAAAGATCCGGGGTGGGGGTGGGGTGATGGGGGTTCCAACTGCGGTCCGATCCTGTTGGCACAGGGGCTATAGCACGCCCTCCATGAAGCCTGTGTCCAGGTGCTGGATGAGTACCCGGATAAAAGACATTTCTTTGCGGGTGTTTTCAAAAATAATCCGCGGGTCGTCCGACTGGCAGCGCAGGCAGTTGGGGGCCATCACCATGGCGAGGTTGTTGACGTCCATCTTGGTGATGGCCACGTTGCCCGGCTGCACAAACACCTGAGGAGGGAGAAGAAGGGAAGAGGTGTGTTACTCTGTAGGCCACAACACACAGCTGATAAAACTCGCGATATTTACGAAAAGCCTTGTTCTCGTAAGCTTTAACTGGACAAATCGGTGCGCCGTAGAGCAAAGGGATCAGAATAGAGCCGGAAGGGACCTTGGAGGTCTTCTAGTCCAGCCCCCTGCTCAAGCAGGAGACACTGTACCATTTCAGACAAACGGCTGTCCAGTCTCTTCTTAAATGCCTCCAGTGATGGAGCGCCCACAACGTCTGGTGGCAAGCTGTTCCACCGGTTAATTGTCCTCACTGTTACGAAGTTTCTCCTTAATTCCAGGTTGCTTCTCTCCTTGATCGGTTTCCATCCGTTCTTTCTGGTCCTGCCTTCTGGTGCTTTGGAGAAGAGGTGGACACCCCCCCCCCCTTCTTCTCAAAACAGTTTTTGAACCAAGTTACTCCCAAATGGATACAGAATGCATCCAGGATTCTATGACTCCCGTGGAATTGAAATTTGCCAGCACTTTATGACATTAACATGATCATAAAAGAGTTTATGACGCAACATAAAATGCCCGAAAGCATTTCAAGGTGAGCTGTTTCCAAGGCCAATAAATTTCCGGACATATCCCAACTTTTCCAGGCAAGGCAAGACTAGAAACCTTGTCAATATTCTACCTTAGTTATGAAGCAACCTGGAAGTAAGGAGAAACTTCCTGACAGTGAGGACAATTAACCGGTGGAACAGAAGTTGCCTCCAGAGGTTGGGGCTGCTCCATCACTGGAGGCTTTTAAGAAGAAACTGGACCGCCATTTGTCTGAAGTGGTATACAGGGTCTCCTGGCTTGAGCAGGGGGGGGGGGGGTGGACTAGAAGACCTCCAAGGTCCCTTCCCGCTATATTATCCTGTTATTTTCCATCATTGTCCTCATCAAAAGCCCTGGTGGCGCAGTGGTTAGAATGCATTACTGCAGGCTGACTCTGCTGACTGCCGGAAGGAAGGAAGGAAGGAAGGAAGGAAGGAAGGAAGGAAGGAAGGAAGGAAGGAAGGAAGGAAGGAAGGAAGGAAGGAAGGAAGGATGTGGAAGAGAGGGAGGGAGGGAAGGAAGGAAGGAAGGAAGGAAGGATGTGGAAGAGAGGGAGGGAGGGAGGGAGGGAGGGAGGGAAGGAAGGAAGGAAGGAAGGAAGGAAGGAAGGAAGGAAGGAAGGAAGGAAGGAAGGAAGGAAGGAAGGAAGATGAGAAGGGAGGGAGAAAGGAAGGGAAGGTATGAGAGGGGGAAGGGAGGGAGGGAGGGAAGAAGGAAGGAAGGAAGATGAGAAGGAAGAGAAATGAGGAGAAGGAAGGAAGCCGTGGTGGATCACAGGAGTTCAATCTTGATGAGGTTCAAGGTCGACTCAGCCTTCCCTCCTTCCGAGGTCGGTAAAATGAGGACCCGGATGGTTGGAGGCAAAAGGCCGACTCTGTAAACCGCTTAGACAAGGCTGTAAAGCTCTGTGAAGCGGTATATAAGTCTACGTGCTATTTCTATTTCTATACCTCCATTTCCATATTTCCACATTTCCACATTTCCATTTCTGCATTTCCACATTTCCCTATTTCTATTTCTATCATTTCTATGCTAAAGCCCTGGTGGCACAGTGGTTAGCATGCAGGCTGTTAACTCTGCTCACGGTCAGCAGTTTTGATTCTCTCTGGTTCAAGGTCGACTCAGCCTTCCGACCCTCTGAGGTCGGGAAAATGAGGACCCAGTTTGTTCGGGGGGGGGGGGGGGCGCGACAGGCTGACTCTGTAAACTGCTTAGAGAGAGGACTGTCAAGCAGTGTGAAGCAGTGTGTAAGTCTCAGTGCTATTGCTATCATCAATGGTACTATAAAGCCTTTTGCCTGAGCGGGGGGATGGACTAGAGGACCTCCAAGGTCCCTTCCAGCCTACTATTCTCTGCTTTGCAACCAGTCTTTCTCAAGGCATCTTTCATACTTCTTGGAGGACTTCGCAGGCGCCAGCCTAATGCGACGGTGTAGGTGGAGAAAGCCAGACCAACCTCATTCCTCTAGGCATGACGACTTTGCAGGAGGCATGTTTTGGATCACGCTTAGCTTCCAGGTGTGCATTCTCAGCCCAGGTGTGGTGGTGGTACTACTACTACTACTACTACTACTAGTAGTAGTAGTAATAATAATAATAATAATAATAATAATAATAATAATAATAATAATAATAATAATAATAAAAAGTTGGAAGGGACCTTGGAGGTCATCTAGTCCAACCCCCTGCTCAGGCAGGAAACCCTATACCACTTCAGACAAATCACTGTCCAGTCTCTTCTTAAAAACTTCCAGTGTTGGAGAATTCACCGGTTCTGGAAGCAAGTTGTTCCACTGGTTAATTGTTCTCATTGTTAGGAAGTTTCTCCTTAGTTCCAGGTTGCTTCTCTCCTTGATTGATCATAATAGTAAAGTTGGAAGGGTCCTTGGAGGTCATCTAGTTCAACCCCCCCCCCGCTCACGCAGGAAACCCTGTACCATTTCAGACAAATGGCTGTCCAGTCTCTTCTTAAAAACTTCCAGCGTTGGAGCGTTCACCGCTTCTGGAGGCAGGTTGTTCCACTGGTTAATTGTTCTAACTGTCAGGAAGTTTCTCCTTAATTCCGGGTTGCTTCTCTCCTTGATGAGTTTCCATGATCCATGGCTTCTTGTCCTGCCTTCAGGTGCTTTGGAGAAGAGCTTGACTCCCTCTTCTTTGGGGCAGCCCCCTGAGATATTGGAAGACCGCTATCATGTCCCCCCTCATCCTTCTCTTCATTAAACCGGACATACCCAATTCCAGCCACCGTTCCTCGTATGTTTTAGCCTCCCGTCCCCTGATCGTCTTTGGTCAACGGGACATGCCCCCCCCCAGCAGGCTGGACTCTGGATCTGCCTTACCTGGAGGAAGCGGATGAGGTAGCAAAGCACCATCTTATTGATCCTCGGCAAGGAGTGGACGACGGCGATGGCAGCTTCAGGATTCTCGTAGTGGGTGATGCACTGCTCGTAAAAATCGTGGGGGATCAGAGGCTCCTCGAGTTCACGATACCAGAGCTTCAACAAGGAAGCTGCGAGGAGAAAAGGAGGTGGCAGAAGATTAAATCAGAAAATTTTTCCTTCTGGGTCTAATGGAAAAAAAGACGGGAGCGGGGGGAGAATAATTTGAAACTCTGATGTGCAATTATTGGCTCAAATTATGCCAGTTAAAAGGGACCCAGTGCTGGCCTTGGCCAAGGAAGTATCTCATTAGTCACTTTTTTTTCTCCCCCCAAGGCTGTTGGAACATCAAACAGTCGCTAAATGGACCGTCGTAAGTCAAGGACAAACTGGACCATTGTGGGAAAGGAGCAATTTCAGCCAAAAATTGGCAGGAAAAACTCATCGTGTCGCACAATCCAGCCAGCCCCCAGGACGGTGTCCAAAGTTCTGGCCAGGCAGCACCACAGGCAGTCCCCGACTTACGACCGTTCATTGAGTGACCAAGCTTGCAACGGCACTGAAAAAAAGTGACGCATGGCCGTTTTTCATGCTTAACGACTGTCGCAGCATTCCCGCCATCACGGGATCAAAATCCCGGCACTTGGCTCGCATTTAAGACGGTCGCGGCGTCCCCGGGGTCACGCGATTTGCCCCTTTGGCGACCTTCTGACCAAGGAAATCCGACGGGGAGGAGCCAGGACTCAGCGTGACTAATCCAACCGCTGCAGTGATCCGCTTAACGACCTTGGCAAGGAAGGTCGTAAAACGGGGCAAAACTCACTTAACGACCGTCTCTTGAGCCTACGGAAATTTGGGGCTCAACCACGGCCGTTACGCTGAGCGATGACCTACGTCAGGAAAAAAAAAGCCCATTGACCAATATTTCCCGCCCGTATTACCTGCAGGGCATATTCAATCGATTTAGGAATTAAATAAGCTTGCCAAAAGGGGGGGGGAATCGTTCCCCTTATTCAAGGGAGTCAAAATCCCCCCAAAACGGCTTCTCCATCCCTGCCCAGGGGCTGGAGGAGGAGGAAGACCAAGAGGTCCCACGGCTGTGGCCCTCACCAGGAACGTGGGGGTCTTCTAAGCCAGTGGGGATTTTCCACTGGTCCACCTGCAGTTTGAGGGCGTTGACTTCGTCGATGTCTCCAGGAACTCTGCGGAAGACAAGCAAGGGAATTCCTCAGAGAAATGAAGACGCGTCAGGCCAACGTCTAACTTCTCCTAGCAAGGAAGACACCCCAGCTGGTCTTCTTCACACACCCTGCGTCCCGCTGTGCCAAGAGAGAGGTGGGCTTCACTGCGTTAGAGTGGAGTGGAATATGGAGTGGAATGGAAGGGAACGGAACAGAACAGAACAAGAATATGGAAAGAATAGAATAGAATAGAATAGAATAGAATAGAATAGAATAGAATAGAATAGAATAGAATAGAATAGAATAGAATAGAATAGAATAGAATAGAATAGAATAGAATAGAAATATGGAATAAATAGAATAGAATAGAATAATGGTAAGAATAGAATAGAATAGAATAGAATAGAATAGAATAGAATAGAATAGAATAGAATAGAATAGAATAGAATAGAATAGAATAGAATAGAATAGAATAGAATAGAATAGAAATATGGAATAAATAGAATAGAATAGAATAATGGTAAGAATAGAATAGAATAGAATAGAATAGAATAGAATAGAATAGAATAGAATAGAATAGAATAGAATAGAATAGAATAGAATAGAATAGAATAGAATAGAATAGAATAGAATAGAATAGAATAGAATAGAATAATGGTAAGAATAGAATAGAATAGAATAGAATAGAATAGAATAGAATAGAATAGAATAGAATAGAATAGAATAGAATAGAATAGAATAGAATAGAATAGAATAGAATAGAATAGAATAATGGTAAGAATAGAATAGAATAGAATAGAATAGAATAGAATAGAATAGAATAGAATAGAATAGAATAGAATAGAATAGAATAGAATAGAATAGAATAGAATAGAATAGAATAGAATAGAATAGAATAGAAATATGGAATAAATAGAATAGAATAGAACAGAACAGAACAGAATAGAAAATATGGAATGAAATAGAAATAGAATAGAATATAGAATAGAATAGAATAGAATAGAATAGAATAGAATAGAATAGAATAGAATAGAATAGAATAGAATAGAATAGAATAGAATAGAATAGAATAGAATCTGGAAGGGACCTTGGAGGTCTTCTAGTCCACCCCCGTGCTCAGGCAGGAGAACCTAGACCACCTCAGATAAGGGACTGTCTGCATCTAAGGGCTTCAGGTGTGGGGGTGTCAAGTGAGGGTCTTGTGATGAGTCAGGTGTGATCCCAAAGACACGTTGACCCACAAGCAGCCTACAAACCCCTCAGAAGCCAAATCGATCGCACAGCCAACCAGAGACAGCACCGGTCCTCAACCAACCCACGCGAGCCCCCTGTACCCCCCCCCGAGCAGTTCAGCTCCCCAAAACCCTGCCCTGACGTAACCACAAGAGCCACCACCAGCCTCTCACTGATGACTCAGCCCTGAGCCCAATAATTCACCCCCACCACCCACCCCCAGCTGCAGTAACGTCCCCATCACAAGACCCATCAGAAGCCTCTCTCCTGACGACCCGTCACAAGACCCCCACTCGACACCCCCACACACACCTGAAGCCCTTCTATGCAGAAGAACACCGACCCCCACATCCCCTAAAGACCACTGAAGGCATCACCCAGCCTGGTAGCGAGACGTTCGGAAAGCCACCCACAAACACGGAGCATGAACTTCCACCCTTGTCCTCCACCCGAGAGACTAATCATCATCATCATCATCATCATCATCATCATCATCATCATCATCATCATCTTACATTTTAAGGAGATGCCTGGTTGATACCTAGGATGCTGGCAGCAACCCGTGTCAACCATTAGCGCCAGTCAATTTGAGTGTGCAGTTGACTGAGTTTCATGTTTTATGAATAAAAGTTACATAATAATAAGAATAATAAGAATAATAAACTGGAGTAAGGAATTACGACTGAAAGAAAAGAGGCGGAAGAAATGTAAAAGAGGCCGGCCTGCACCCACAGCCCATCCAGGGGCCAATTACCTGAAGATGCCTTCGGTCTGGTCCCCGTTGAGTGCCAGGACCTCTTCAGACAGCCGGGTTTGCACCCACGGCAGCTGGCTGTCCGGGTACCTCTCCTTCTGCATGTTCATGATTTCTTGCAGGGAGCTTCCAAACATGGATGGGTTGAAGACGGCATTCTTGGCATGACGGATCTCTTCGATGTTCGGCTTCTTCAGGCCCTGTAAGGTAGGACAAGCGCAGAATGAATTGGGATTGTTCTGTACCAGCCTACTACCGGCCCTGCAGATAAGGCAGGGACAACCCCTTTACAAGAAGGCAAGAGGCTGGAACTAAGCCTGCCAAATTTATGGACACAAAAGCAAACAGAGCAAAAACAAGACACGAACCATGAAACAGGAGCTATTCAAATGGTTGCCTTCAGCAAACCAGCCCTCCCACGCATTCCCCTTTTAAACAGTTCAGGGCGTGGCTTCTCTCTGCCTCCTTCCGAGGTGCCCCATTGCCTTCCTCTGTTTACTCCTGATTGACTGCCTCCTGCGTCGGGCGTCCTTGAACAGGGCCAGCTGTGGGTCATCTTCATCCACGCTGTCAGGCTCACACAGCTGGGTCTGCGTCGTGACCAGATGGGAGGGGCCTGGCTGAGGGCTCTGCGGAGCCTCAAGGCTATCCTCAGCAAGCTCTCCAACACCCCCCCTCCTCCTCCTCTGAATCGTCCAACCCAACTGCCGAACCCACAGGCTGACCCTGAATTACAACAGGGATGTCCCCAAGCTCAGGTGGGATGGATCTCCCAGGATCTGGAGCATGGTCACTGGCAACGACGACGCCAACTCCGTTTCCCCCCACCCCACCCAAGGAGCTGATGAACTAGATTTACAAAGCGGGAGGACCGACGACGGAAAGAGGGATCGGGATGTGTTCAGAAGACGTATGCGTTTGTTGTGTGGATTGAGTCCCTCCAGGACAAAATTGGTTTCCTGCATTTTTCCAGCTCTGAAGCAACCATCTTTTAAGGGTAGTAGGTCAAAACCGCCAACAGCGTATTAAAGAAGAGCTATAAATGTTCCGAGTTCTAGTTGGGTTGGGTTCAGTTGGAACAGCTTGCCACCAGAAGTTGCGAGTGCTCCAACTCTGGAAGCTTTTAAGAATAGACTGGGCAGCCATCTGGTACAAGGTTTCCCCTCTGAGCAGGGGGTTGGACTAGAAGACCTCCACGGTCCCTTCCAACATTATCATCATCATCATCATTATGTTGTTGTTGTTGTTATTTCTTTTCCCAATGGAAAGGGCTCTACCTAACATCTGCATCCTTCACTTCGAACCCATGCCAACGTTTGGGACTCAAAAAACGGCTTAGTATTTGTGAAGCCTGTTTTGTGTTTTTGTGCTTCCCAGTTTGAAACAGGTTTAAGAGGAAATCCCAAAGGGGCCTTTTTTCCAGGAGGCAACTGGAACTTCTTGTTTTTCTTCCAAAGACCTTTCGCTTCTCATCCTAGAAGCTTCTTCAGCTCTGACCGAGTGGTGGGGAATGGAAGGATTTATACTCCTTGCAGACAGCCGGTCATTTGCCTCCTTTTGGAGAGTCGTTGAGGCCACTTGGAGGTTTACCTGTGTCCTCCAGGTCACCTGAGTGGGGCAAATGGGTGTGTGGAGCCTTCTCGGAACCGCTGAAAGGGCTGTGTGGTAGACTGGAGATAGAGGATGCCGTATCTCTCCCCCTTTGTTGAGGGAGGGGCGTTCAATTTTGACCTAGATGGCCTCTTTGACCCCTCTTTCAAACCAGTGGTCCTCTCTGTCCAAAATGTGGACTTTGCTGTCTTCAAAACAGTGGCCTTAGTCTTTTCAATGCAGATGGACTGCTGACTCTTGTCCTGACGGGTTCGTTCTCCTATTCTTGTGCCATGCCAGTCAGAGCTGAAGAAGCTTCTCGGATGAGAAGCGAAACGTCTTCAAAGAAAAAACAAAGGAAGTCCAGTTACCTCCTGGAAAAAAAAAGCACCTTTGGGATAACCAGGACTTGGATGACGGCGAGTCTCCGTAGACCAGGGGTCTTCAAACGTGGCCCTTTTATGACGGGTGGACTTCAATTCCCAGAATTCCTCAGCCAGGCAGGCGTGCCTGGCTGAGGAAATCTGGGAGTTGAAGTCCACCCGTCATAAAAGGTGGACTGTCTTCTATCTGCCTGGCCTGAGAGCGGGGGGGGGGAGGCAAGGAATGCTATGGGTCCCCTCTCCGAAGGAGATCCGTTCAGTGGGATCCAGAAGAAGGGCCTTCTCCGTGGTGGGTCCCTCTCTGTGCAACAACATTCCTGCAGAGATCAAGTTGGTCCCCACCTTGACCCTCCTTTCCCAAGGTCCTAAAGGTCCTGGTCCGACCAACGGTGGGAGGAAGCCCATCAAGTGGTTTCTTTGATTAATTGCTGTCGTCACGGTGGCGAGGAGCTATTGCTATTTATCACTTGATATTAGATTATTATTTTTTTTAATCTTTGTCAAGCCACCTGGAGTCCTAGACTAGAGAGCAAGGTTTTGTTTTTTTAAATCCCATTTATATCCCGCCCTTCTCCGAAGACTCAGCGCGGCTTACAATCTAAAGCACAAATCAATGTGCTTAGCAATAGCCTTCATTCTATGTATATGCCTGCTTATTAAAACTTTTTCCCCCCCCCCAAGCGGCATTATTACAAAGTCAGCTTATTGCCCCCAACAATCTGGCTCCTCATTTTACCTACCTCGGAAGGATGGAAGGCTGAGTCAACCTTGAGCCTGGTGGGACTCGAACCTGCACTAATTGCAGGCAGCTGGTGTTACTTAAGGAGGCATTAGCCCACTGCTCCACCAAGGCTTTTATAAGTTGAGCGGCTACATAAATTTTCTTAAACAAACCAGCAAACATTGTGACCAGCCCATAAGGGCGTCTTCAGAAACCAGGATCCAACCAGGATCCAAGCCTCAAACCATCATGTTACTTGCTAACTTTTAAGCCTAGTGGATCTCTCTGGGGGTGGAATCAAGGAGAGGGCAAAAGCTGTTCTGTTCCAGCCTACGACCGGCCCTGTTTGTGTGTCAGGGACAACCCCTTTTTCCTTTTAACAATCAATAGGCTGGGGGGGAAAAACCCAACCCAAATTTATTTACAGTTCCAAATAATAAAGTCTTTCAAACAAAAAAAGCAGAATATTTTCTTCAACCAAAAATACATGATTCAAAACATCCAACAAGAGTCAACAAACAAGAGTCAAACAGATTAGCAAGAACAGACCAGGACTCTCTTTGAATGTCTCCGAACGGTTGCCTTCAGCAACCAGCACCGCCCACACCTTCCCCTTTTATTATCTGTCCCAAGGTGTGGCTTCTCACTGCCTTCTCCTCCTCTCACTGAGTTGCCTCATTGATTTTTCTCTGCTCTGCTTGGCTGGATTGCCTTCTGCTTCTAGCATCTCTGAACAGATTCAGCTGTGACTCCTCTGAGTCCGACACCTCGTGCTCACATAGCTGGGCCTCATGAGGAACATGACTGGAGGGGCCAGGCTGAGAGTCCTGCAATGCATCAGAGCCTCCCTCCGACACCGAAGGCTCTCCAAACCCCTCCTCCTCCTCCTCCTCCTCCTCCTCCTCCTCCTCCTCCTCCTCCTCCTCCTCCTCCTCCTCCAATTCCTCGGACTCAGCTGCTGGGAGCACAGGCTGACACTGAATCACAACAAAAGCATTCTGTACCGCAATCCAGATGTTGGCCACAGAGAGGTAGCCTGACTCCAGCAAGGAGGCCGAAGGCGATGACCACAAGGCTTAAGAAGGGGCTGCAGCCCCCAAGGGCAAAGGGCAGCCCCATCTGCTGGGGAAACACCCAGGATTGTCATATTGTGCTTCAGCGTGACTTTGGTGGAGAACGGCCGAGCCGCCCGTCGGCTGGGAAGCAGCCCGTTAACCAGAGGCCACCTTCCACATCAGAAGGTCATCGGCTCAAATGAACAGGAGATAAAAGCTGGAGGAGAAGATTGAAGGAAAGATAGTTTAAGAAGAGGAAAAGGCTTGTCAATCTTCCTGATGGATTGACAGGGAACAAATCCAAGAAGCCAGAACTTTCTGCATTGGTTCTGTTCTCCCTCTAGTCCAGAGGTCCTCAACCTGTGGGCTGCGGTCCACTACCAGGCCGTGGCCTATTGGCCACCGCCGCATCAGTGGCTGGCCAGTGTGCACGTGCGCTCACACACGCCACACCGCTTGTGCCAGCGGTAGCTGAGCCCCGAGCCTTGCGTCGGTGCTAGCCGAGGCGCGAACTGTGCGCCGGTGCTAGCGCAGCTGCGAGGTTGCAAGCCACGCACCGGCGCTAGCAAGGTGCGAGCTGTGTGCTGGTGCCAGCTGAGCTGCGCGCTGCGCACCAGCAACCTCATTTGTGGAGCGCACATGCTCATGGCCCCGTTCACGTGCATGCAGCCACATTTGCATGTATGTGCGCGCATGAAGGGGCCTGCCCCTCGCTTTCCCACTGCGCCACCAGAAAGGTTGGGGTCCCCTGCTCTAGTCCTTGGTCCTCCTCTCTCCAGGACTATCGTTGTGGTCACCTGCATTAAACCACCTTTCAAGCAGATCTTGGTGCCCAGGACTCCTTTGCTTGTATGAACTGGGTAAACTCGTGAACAAAGATAAATCTATGGGTCCCAGGATAATGTTGCAGGATCCAATCTTGGTTAGACACCAGGATCAGAGGTTTAGTCTTCCGAGCTTTTGGATTCGGTGCTGAGCCCATCTTCAGGACACGTCTGTCTCTCTCTCTCTCCAGAAAATGTGCAGTGGGGTGTTCTACTCGTTGTAGCTTTTTGATGTTAATTAGGGTCTTGATGGGCAGCTATTAAGTTGTTAGCTCTTGTTTTCTTGTGCCATCAAGCCCCCAGCTGCTAAACACTTGGTAGGCTGGTGATAAAACAGCACTCCTATTGACTGACAAAGGCTCATTTCCGGTCGTCAACACACTAATTACCAACTAAAAGCCATGCACAACCAGGCACCTGTAAATAAAATGTGAATGCAATGCGTAGACAGCCCCGTGCGCATACTGTATTCTGGAGAGAGAAATTCCCTGAAGATGGGCTAAAGCAGGGGTGGGGAAATATGGCTCCTTTAGGACCTTGGACTTCAACTCCCAGAATTCTGGGAGTTGAAGGCCACAGGTCCATGCTGGCTCAGGAATTCTGGGAGTTGAAGGCCACAGGTCCATGCCGGCTCAGGAAATCTGGGAGTTGAAGTCCACAGGTCCATGACGGGTCAGGAATTCTGGGAGCTGAAGTCCAGAGGTCCATGCCAGCTCAGGAATTCTGGGAGCTGAAGTCGAGAGGTCCATCCCGGCTCAGGAATTCTGGGAGCTGAAGTCCAGAGGTCCATGCCGGCTCAGGAATTCTGGGAGCTGAAGTCGAGATCCGTGCCGGCTCAGGAATTTGGGGAGTTGAAGTCCAGAGGTCCATCCCGGCTCAGGAATTCTGGGAGTTGAAGTTCATAGGTCCTAAAGGGGACGTAGTTCCTCTACCCCTGGACTAAAGCTTGACCCCCCAAAACCTTGGAGGAACGTCTGGTCCAGATGAGCGACTCAGATTGGATCCTGCAACTGGATGAACTATCCAACTTCATGTCTTTGCTTCTCCACTCCAGATGTGGAAGGAAAACGCCAGGCCAGGCCGCCGCCATCCAGGACCTGAGACCCCTCTCAAGTTGAAGAGCACAAACGTGGACCCAACCACAGCATGGAGAATGCCACGGATCCCCTGCCCATACTGAAGGCCCAAATAGGGTCCACCGCTCTAGTCTTTGGTCCTTAAGACTACAAGCAGAGGGAGCGAGGTCTACGCAGCAGTCCTGTTTCCACGTTTCTCTCGTCACGCGCGCAAGCAGGGCTAGCATACGGGCCTCCCTTCATTAAAATTGCATCCCTTTTCTTTTATTATTAATGCAGAAAAGAGCAGCTTCTTCTGACTTTGTGGTGGCGCCGTTGCTTCGAATCCTTTGCAAGATGCCAGCATCTCATCCCGGCTTCCAATTTCCCCTGATTCTCTGTGCAAAGGGCACCGCTGCTTTTTTCTTTCTGTTTTTAAATGTTTTCAGCTGCAAATGGGATACGCAGGTAAATCCTCGACTTTCAACATTGCTTAGTGTCCGTTCAAAGTTACAACGGCACCGAAAAGCATGACTTATGACCGTTTTTCACACTTAGGACTGTACCCTA
The DNA here is from genome assembly GCA_024294585.1 of Vipera latastei. NCBI lineage: Eukaryota > Metazoa > Chordata > Lepidosauria > Squamata > Viperidae > Vipera > Vipera latastei. The sequence goes on from CM044356.1 coordinate 219,705,286, forward strand.
GTTGGGTCGTGAAACGTCTGCAAGCTCAGAGGGGACCGAGGGACCCACAATCTTCCTCCTCCTCCTCCTCCTCCTCTTCACAAATCTCCACTCCCATCTAGCACTGATGATGTTCTCTAGTTGGGTCATGAAACCCCCAAGCTCAGAGGGGACCAAGGACCCCACGGTCTTCCTCCTCCTCCTCTTCCTCCTCCTCCTCCTCTCCACAAACCTCCACTCCCATCTAGCACTGATGATGTTCTCTAGTTGGGTCATGAAACGTCTGCAAGAAAACAACCAAGTTCAGGGACACCATAGGAGACAGAGAAGGAGAAGATGAGAAGAAGGAGAAGATAGACAAGAGGAGGAGGAGGAGGAGGAGGAGGAGGAGGAGGAGGAGGAGGAGGAGGAGGAGGAGGAGGAGGAGGAGGAGGAGGAGGAGGAAGCCCAGGGCAACTTGCCACTTCCCACTAAATGCCAGCTTCCTCTTCTCTTTAATGACTGAAGATCTTCTATCTTGACAAAAGCAGAGAAGGCAGGTGGGGCAGAAAACCTGGTGGGCATCCAGAAGATGCCCACGGGCGCAACGTTGCCTATCCCAATAAAGGTCTCCCCCCCAAAAAAAAAGTGATAGCAATAATACAGGCTGTCCTCGACTTACAACCATTCATTTAGTGACCATTCAAAGTTACAACGGCACTGGGAAAAAGCGACTTAGGACTCTTTTTCCTGCTTTGATGCCCGTGGTCCCGTGATCAAAATTCAGCCGCTTGGCAACCGACTCACATTTGCGACAGTGGCAGGGTCCCGGGGACAGGGTCCTGGGGTCCCCTTCTGCGACCTGCCGGCAAGCTCAACCCTTGGGGAAGCCAGATTCATTTAACAACGGGGTGACGAAGAACTGCAGTGATTTCCTTGGAAGCCCTCCAGAATGGTTGGCTGCAAAGGGGGCGCCCAATAAAATGAAAAAACGAACAAACAAACGAATCGTCGTAAATCGAGAACCGCCTATACCAGGGGTAGGCAACCTTGGCTCTTTTATGACTCGTGGACTTCAACTCCCAGAATTCCTGAGCCAACCATGCTGAGGGGAAAGGGAGAGGTTCCCAAGCTGAGCCAGGCTGGCTCAGGAATTCTGGGAGTTGAAGTCCACGACTCAGGAGGGGGCCAAAGTTCCCCCATGCTGGCTCAGGAATTCTGGGAGTTGAAGTCCACAAGTCACGAAGGGGCCATAGTTCCCCCATGGTGGCTGAGGAATTCTGGGAGTTGAAGTCCACAAGTCACAAAGGGGCCATAGTTCCCCCATGCTGGCTGAGGAATTCTGGGAGTTGAAGTCCACGAGTCATGAGGGGGCCATAGTTCCCCCATGCTGGCTCAGGAATTCTGGGAGTTGAAGTCCACGAGTCATGAGGGGGCCATAGTTCCCCCATGCTGGCTCAGGAATTCTGGGAGTTGAAGTCCACGAGTCATGAGGGGGCCATAGTTCCCCCATGCTGGCTCAGGAATTCTGGGAGTTGAAGTCCACGAGTCATGAGGGGGCCATAGTTCCCCCATGCTGGCTCAGGAATTCTGGGAGTTGAAGTCCACGAGTCATGAGGGGGCCATAGTTCCCCCATGCTGGCTCAGGAATTCTGGGAGTTGAAGTCCACGAGTCATGAGGGGGCCATAGTTCCCCCATGCTGGCTCAGGAATTCTGGGAGTTGAAGTCCACGAGTCATGAGGGGGCCAAGGTTGCCTACCCCTGACCTATACTACAGAGATTGACTTCACCCAGTCTCTGCAATTTCACTTTCTCAAACCAATCTCCCGTTGAAATTCTGGCCCAACTCGCTCTGAAAAATAAATCCCCTTTTCATTCTTTGCTCTGCTTTCTACTTCTTCCCCCTCCCCACCCTCTTTCCTGCCAACTGGGTGGGTGGGTGGGGGAACCAGGAGCTGCAGCCATTTGTCCTAATGAAAGTGGGGAGTGGGGAGGCAAACCAGCGAGTCACTGGGTGCAGCCAAACCAGCTGGACGCAGAGCGGAGCAACTGGGAAGAAGGCGACACAGCTGTGGCAGAACAGATGCTCGGCGTGTGCCCGCACGCACGCACGCACGCACGATGGTGGGCTTGCAGGGAGTCAAAAAACAGAAAAGGAACATTATTTAGAAGGAGCAAAGAACGCAATTCAGCGCCGGACAATCCAAGCAAGAACCTCAGCTGTTATGGCACAGCAATCCAGGAGGGGGCGGGCTGGCGGAGGGGGGAGTTTCCTACACAAATCCTACTAACACAAGGGTGGGACGCCCCGGGGTCTTCTGCGCTCAGGCGCAACTCTTCACAGCTGCCCAACCGCCGTGAACAGCGCCGGAGCCCACCGAGACCCTCAGAGGTTCACAGGGGATTCCTTTCAGACAAGCACGATGTGTGTGTTGCCCAGGTTTGTGTGCGTGAGCCTGGACGGATGAATGACAGGCAGGGGCCTTGCCTGGCAGAAGCCTGAAGCAGAGCCTTTTAAGCCTGTCTATCATCGTCTGTCTGTCTGTCTATCATCCATCCATCATCTTATCTATGTATCCAACATCTTATCTACCTATCTCTGTACCTAGCTACCTACCTACCCATCCATCCATCCATCCATCCTTTATCTACTTATCTCCATCCATGCATCCCTCCATATCTATCTATCTATCTATCTATCTATCTATCTATCTATCTATCTATCTATCTATCTATCTATCTATCTATCTATCCATCCATCCTTATCTACCTCTCTGGACCTAGCTAACTACCTACCTACCCATCCATCCATCCATGCATCCTTTATCTACTTATCTCCATCCATGCATCCCTCCATATCTATCTATCTATCTATCTATCTATCTATCTATCTATCTATCTATCTATCTATCATCTATCTATCTATCTATCTATCTATCTATCTATCTATCTATCTATCCATCCTCATCTACCTCTCTGGACCTAGCTAACTACCTACCCATCCATCCATCCATCCATCCATCCATCCATCCCTTATCTACCTATCTCCATCCATCCATCCATCCATCCATCCATCCATCCATCCATCCATCCCTATCTATCTATCTATCTATCTATCTATCTATCTATCTATCTATCATCTATCTATCTATCTATCTATCTATCTATCTATCTATCTATCTATCTATCCATCCAAATTATCTACCTATCTCTGTACCTAGCTACCTACCCATCCATCCATCCATCCATCCATCCCTTATCTACCTATCTCCATCCATCCATCCATCCATCCATCCATCCATCCATCCATATCTATCTATCTATCTATCTATCTATCTATCTATCTATCTATCTATCTATCTTTCCATCCATCCTTATCTACCTCTCTGGACCTAGCTAACTACCTACCCATCCATCCATCCATCCATCCATCCTTTATCTACTTATCTCCATCCATGCATCCCTCCATATCTATCTATCTATCTATCTATCTATCTATCTATCTATCTATCTATCTATCTATCTATCTATCTATCTATCCATCCATCCATCCTTATCTACCTCTCTGGACCTAGCTAACTACCTACCCATCCATCCATCCATCCAACATCTTATCTACCTATCTACATACCTAGCTACCCATCCCTCCCTCCCTCATCTATCTGTCTACCTATCTATCCAAATTATCTACCTCTGTACCTAGCTACCTACCCATCCATCCATCCATCCATCCCTTATCTACCTATCTCCCTCCCTCCCTCCCTCCCTCCCTCCCTCCATATCTATCTATCTATCTATCTATCTATCTATCTATCTATCTATCTATCTATCTATCTATCTATCTATCTATCTATCTATCATCTATCTAACAAGCAACCTCAGAGAGCACCAAGGACCCCTCATTTCAACCCTGAGTTGCAAATATTCTCCTTCATTGGTCACTGTCTGTCTGTCTCTCTCTCTCTCTCTCATTTATCTTATACATCTATCTTTCAAAAACACCTACTTCTAAGATATGCTTTCAAAAGCAGGCTTGTAGGGAGAATAGAGAGGGTGAATTAGACCTATATTTCATTTTCTTTGTTGAATTATGGTGAGCCACCCAGAGTCACGGAGATTTAGGTGGCTTCTAAGTTTTAAAAATTACTATGATGGGTTTAGTAATCTCCTCCTCCTTCTCCTCCCCTCCGCCTCCCCCTCCTCCACAAACCCCACTCCCTTCTAGCACTGATGGTGTTACCCAGTTGGGTTATAAAACGTCTGCAAGAGAACCCCCCCAAGGACCCCACAATTCAACCGTGAGCTACAAACATTTTCTTCTATTTGCACTACCTAACTGGGGGGGGGGGGTCTTTTCTGCTTTCCTTCTCCACCTTCTCATCGGACGTAGAATTCTGGATGTCCAAGGAGCATCTGCAAGGGGTGGGTCAAAAGTGCCAAGAAGGGGGACACAAGCGGGGAATCAATGCCCAGCTACCCCTTTCGAGGTCTGGCACTGGCCTTTGGGTGGACCCCGAAGAAGACGGCCCTGTTGTTAGACTTGGGGAATCTCTTGAAGGCTTGGAGCTGATGAGATGGTTCTCATCTGGTCCTCTAACACATTCTAAGTTTAATGGTCAATGGCCAATTGCTTTAAAAAAACAACAAACAACTTTCATTTCCTTTACTGGTTTTTCTTTTATAAGGGTTTTGATTTTTGTCAACCTTGTGAGCTGCCCAGAGGCCACAGGCGTTGAGATGGGTGCTTGTGTATATTGCACAAACGCATTAAAAAAAGCCCACAATCGCGGGGACGTTTTTGATGGCCTCTTGATTCTGGACTTCTCCGGGTTCCTCTTAAATCTTGAAATCTCCTGCATTATTATGCTCCTTGAGGAAACAAGGGTTGGTAAGCACAATGACACATCTGTACGAGAAGCTCTTGAGGCAACATCTTCACCAATGTTCCCCTGACACAGAGAAAGATAAAGTTTTCCCCGCAATTGTTTTTATTGGGCATTGTTGTAGATTGTGATGTTAAAGAAACTAACTTGATGTTGAACATGATAACGGCAGCACGGTTACTGGTGGGACAATATTGGAAGAAGGATAGTTTGCCCACTATAGAAGAATGGGTGTTTTAAGTTTCGAATCTTGCAGAAATGTCTAAGATTTCTGCTTATTTGAAAGATCATTCACAGGAAAGATATATTTCAGTTTGGAGGAGATGGATAGATTATATTCAGAACAAATATGGGACTAAAAAGTTCCATTTAGCTTATGAGTAGATTTTAGTGGGATATTGTTATTGGTACTTTGTTTGTAGTTATGTTAAAGGGGAGTTAAAGCACATTATGAATTTGGTTAATTGTATATTATGCATAATTTTTATTTAGAATATGATTATTGTAACTGTATTTAGCTCTGGGAAGTGGGGGGGGGAATTGGGTGGGTTTGGGGTGAGAGGGATTTGGGGATATATTGTAAAATTTTGTTTTTGTAAAACTCTTTAATAAAAAAAAAGGGCCAAAAGGTTGAGTTGGATGTCTTGGCCCACTTGTTGAGATCCACCCAGGTCAAGATTGGGGAAGCCTTCTGGGGTTAGGCCAGGGGCCTTCAAACTTGGCCGCTTGAAGACTTGTGGACTTCAGCTCCCAACTTGTGGACTTCAACTCCCAGAATTCCCCAGCCAGCAGGGCTGGCTGGGGAATTCTGGGACTTGAAGCCCACAAGTCTTCAAGCGGCCAAGACTGAGGACCCCCGGGTTAGGCTTCCAACTCTGACCCGATCGCCCACATGCTCCAGGCTCATGGAGCTACACAACTCCCATCTCCCAAGGCCACCTCAAAGGACAACGCAAAAGAAGGGGAAAGATAGATACCTTCTTGGCGCCCGTCAACGCTGCTTTCTGGAGCTTGCTGTAACAATACTTGGCGTAAGTGCTTACCGCCACGCCTACAAGGGAGAAGGGAGGAAGGAGAGAGAGGAAGAGAAAAAGAGAGGAAGAGAAAAAAAAAGTCAGAGCAAAGACAATTCACGAGCCGCCACCCCCAGAGGAAGAGGCCAAGAGGAGAGACCCAAGCCGCTGACCGAGAAGAAGCCACGCAACCAGAGAGGGGTCTTGGGGTAAGAGGTCCCACGTCCCAAAGGTGCTTCTTCAAGAGGCAACGGGACTTCCTTGTTTTTCTCTGAAGACCTTTCGCTTCTCCTCCGAGAAGCTTCTTCGGCTCCGACGGGATGGTGGGGGAAACGGAAGGATTTAGACTCCTTGCAGACGGCCGGTCATTTGCATCCTTTTAGAGAGTCGTTGAGGCCACTTGGAGGTTTATCTGTGTCTTCAGGGTCACCTGAGTGGTGCAAATGGGTGTGGAGCCTCCTTGGAACTTTCAAACCAGCGGTCTCCTCTTTCCAGAATGTGGACTTGGATAAGCCTCCAGGTGACCTCAACGACTCTCAAAAAGGATGCAAATGACCAGCTGTCCCCAAGGAGTATAAAGCCTTCCATTTCCCCCACCGTCCCGTCAGAGCTGAAGAAGCTTATCGGAGGAGAAGCGAAAGGTCTTTCAGGAGGTCCCACTGCCTCCTGAAAATTCAACCATGGGACAACCGTGACTTGGAGGACAGTAAACAAGAGGTCCCAGGGCAAGCAGAGCTTCTTCCCCTGTCTTGAGCATCTTCCTGACGTCCCTACTCAAGAAGAGCCCCTGGGGGGGGGGCTGAGATGCTATTGGGAGAAGGTCCCATCCTAGCAACCTTCTCTGGAGTCCCATCAAGTCAACTCTTGGCCATGTGTCCCTTCCTCCTTCTTCTGCCTGCTCCTCAACGGCCATTAACTTCAAATCCAGGAGAATGGCGGCCAGCACTCTGGGACCACAAGCAAAGGGATGATTAGCCTTGGACCTCCCAGCCACGAGAGACACCTGCTCCATTGTCCAGTGGTGTACAGGGAGTCCTCGACTTATGACCACAGTGGAACCCGATGTTTCTGTCATTCAGGGGAAACATTGGCTGAGTGAGCTTTGCCCCATTTTAGGACCTTCCTCGCCACCGTCGCTAAGGGAATGGATGAAATTGTTAAGTTACTCACATGGCCCTTAAGCGAAGTTGGCTTCCCTGTTGACTTTGCTCCTCCGACGGTCGCAAAAGGGGATCGCGTGACACACACACCCGGGGACGCCGCAACCGTCGTAAGTACGAGTCAGTTGCCCAGCGTCTAAATTTTGATCCCGTGAGCGCAGGGAGGCTTGCAATGGCCATAAGGGTGGGAAATGGTCGTAAGCTGCTTTTTGCAATCCCGTTGACCCTTCCAACGGTCACTAACTGGGGTAAGTCCAGGACTGGCTGTAGTTTCAATAGCTGTGCCTCATTTACTACTCTTCAGAGTTCCTGTGGGAGCCATTACAGGCAGTCCTGGACTTACAACAGCTCGTTTAGTGACCGTTCGCAGGGACAACAGCGCGGGAAAAAAGGGACTTATGGCTGTTTTTCACCCTTACGGCTGTTGCAGCCTCCCTGTACTCAGCTGATCGAAATTCAATCTGTCATTCGATTAACAACCGCCTTGCTTAGTGACGGAAGTTCCCATCCCAATCGTGGTCATAAGTTGAAGACTATCTGTGACTCACTTAACAACTGCTTCGCTTAGGAAGTCATTCTGGTTCCAATGGTGGTCATTAAGTCGAGGACTGCCTGCAACTCACTGAACGGCCTTGCTTAGCGACAGAAGTTCCCATCCCAACCATGGTCATAAGTTGAAGACTATCTGTGACTCACTTAACAACTGCTTCACTTAGTGACAGTCATTCCAGTTCCAATGGTGGTCATTAAGTCGAGGACTGCCTGCGACTCACTGAACGGCCTTGCTTAGCAACAGAGGTTCCCGTCCCAACCATGGTCATAGGCTGAAGACTATCTGTGACTCACTTAACAACTGCTTCACTTAGTGACGGTCATTCCAGTTCCAATGGTGGTCATTAAGTCGAGGACTGCCTGCGACTCACTTAACAACTGCTTCGCTTAAGGACAGTCATTCCAGTTCCAATTGTGGTCTTTAAGTCAAAGACTATCGGTGACTCACTTAACAACTGCTTCGCTTAGGGACCGTCATTCCGGTTCCAAAGGTGGTCAAAAAGTTGAGGACTGCTTGCAACTCACTGAACAACCATCTTGCTTAGTGACAGAAGTTCCAGTCCCAATTAAAGTCCTAAGTCAAGGACTACCTGTGACTCCCTTAACAACTGCTTCACTTAATGATGGAAATCCCAGCCTCAATCGTGGTCATAAGACAAGGATCACCTCTGCTCGGATTGCAAAAATCGGTATCTCCGTTGGACGGTCACCGACAGAGGCGGTGCCGAGCCACACAACACACTCAGTACAGGCAGTCCTTGTCTTACAACAGTTCACTTAGTGACGTTTCAAAGTTACAACGGCGCAGGGGAAAAAAGAGACTTACAACCGTTTTTTTTCACAGTTACGACCTTTGCAGCCTCCGCCACAGTCATGCGATCCCAATTCAGGCGCTGGGCACGTGACCTCCTGGCAAGCAGTCAACGGGGAAGCCTGATTCATTTAACAGCCAGGTTATTAACTGATCCAACTACGGTGATTCATTTTAGCGACCGTGGAGAGAAAGGCCGTCGACTGGGGCAAAACTCGCTTAACAAATGTCTCACGTAACGGCAGATATTGTGTGTGTGTGTGTGTGTGATGTGTGTGTGTGTGTGTGCTCCGTTGTGGTCGTAAAGTCGAGGACTACCTGGTAGCCATAGGAACAGCCGATTCACCGGCCCCTCGCCTCCCTAACTGTGATTTAACTTAGACCTAACTGTGATTAAGTTAAGCCCTTCCCCAGATCAGCGGCACAGGAGGAGGAGAACACGTGTGCTTGCGTGTCCGCGCAGAGACACGCCAGTGAACGTGCCTCTGATCCTCGTTTCCTTCCTCCTGGTTGCAATTTACTATGCATAGGCTACGCACGGTTAGTTTTAACCTGGATTTGGCTTGGGATATACGTGGCATGGAGGGAAACACACCCAACCCGCGTTTAGCACGTGGGAACGCATTTTAATAAGTGTACTTTTCGTCTGCAGCCCTTCGGCTTTCCTCAAAATATTCAAATCAGCCCTTGTTTTATAGGGAAGCAGGAAGGTCCGGGGTGTGGGGCCAGGTAGGTCAAAAAAGTCATCTTTTTTGTTGCTGTTGATCCTCCCTCCCACGCACCTGGATAGAAAAGTGACAGCTTTCCATGAAAACCAAGCCCAGGAGACAAAAGGCAACAATTATGCTTTTTGCTCATTCTCACACACCCCCCCCTTTGTATCAATTGTGAAACAGGGGCCTTATCTGGAAAGGGCAGGTTGCGTCCTTGTCACAATTAACGTCATGCGCCAATCCTGGGCAATAAGGTGTGAAAACCCAGGAGAGAGTTTGCCTGCAACCACCTTTGCAAACCCTCCTTATAAGGCTGGCAGAGAGAAAAAAAAACAACAACACGTATTATTATGTTATATATAATATAATTATATCGTATTATTAATTAGTGGATGTAAGATGGTGAGAAACAGAATACATTCAAAAAGATAAGATGTGTATTCTGAATATTAGACTTTGTGATGGACTGCGGTAATGGGAACTTTGGTTACTCAAAACTTGGAAACTGGAAATATTAAATGTTAAGTTAAATGTTAACGGGGAGTTAAAAATTGGGGAAAACTAATTATGATGCTGATTTGTCTATAAGGACTGGATGTTAAAATAATAAGGATACGTACAAGCCAAAAATTATTGATAAATGTTAAGAATGTCGTTTTTCTTTAATGGATTTAATAAGAATTGCATTAGTTTAAAACAGGAGACGGTAAATACTACGGGGAAAAAAGAGAGGAAAAATTTGATGTAGCAGCTTGGGACTTGGACTAAAGACATTCGTATGTCATTGTATTATTGGTTAACCCAGCCACCATGTTGCTTTTTAAATATTTAAATGTAAAATTAGTAAAGGTAAAGGTTCCCCCGCACATGCGTGCTAGTCGTTTCCGACTCTAGGGGCCGGTGCTCATCTCCGTTTCAAAGCCGAAGAGCCAGCGCTTGTCCGAGGACGTCTCCGTGGTCATGTGGCCGGCATGACTAGACGCCAAAGGCCCACGGAACGCTGTTACCTTCCCACCGGAGTGGTCCCTATTTTTCTACTTGCATTTTTACGTGCTTTCGAACTGCTAGGTTGGCAGAAGCTGGGACGAGTAACAGGCGCTCACTCTGTTACGCGGCACTCGGGATTCGACCTGCCAAACTGCCGACCTTCTGATCGACAAGCTCAGCGTCCTAACCCACTGAGCCACCACGTCCCTCAATGTAAAATTAGAAAGTCAATAAAACATTTTTTTAAAAAAACCCAGAACACAGGTACTCCTCGAATTACGACCACAGGTGAGGCCAAAACTTCTGTGGCTGACCAAGATGGCTGTGGAGCGTCCTTTCATGACCTGGCTAGCCACCCTTGTTGTGTGAACAGCTGCAGGGGTACAGACAGGGACCCAGGTTGTTAAGTCAAGCTGGCTTCCCCACCGAGTAGAAGGCTGCAAAACAACTGTGGCAAGGGGTGTGTGTTGTAAAACAGAGCAGAACTCACTGAGCCACTTAGCAATGGAAATTTGGGGTCCAATTGTGGCCATTAAGTTGAGCAATATCTGTATTTTGGTGACTAGTTCTACTTCCGGACCCAACAACAGCCGACTGGGCCAAAGCGGAAGAGAAAACCCCAAATACTCAAGGCTACAGATATCTGGTGTGTGACCACGCGCACAAGCATGCCATGATGATGATGTCACACACATCATGTCGCCATTGCACAAATGACAGAGATTCTATACTTGACGAATTTTGTGCACTGATTAAATTCTTACGTTCTGCCTGTTAGGACAACGCAAGATTCGAACGCAACTCGGAAGGGCTTTGAACCTCCCACAACCCCTCTCTTCAATTCATTCAAACAAGGCTGGCCTTCTTCTAGCGTCTGTTCACAGCCTGGAAACATAGCTAGCACTGATGATGTTCCCTAGTTGGGTCATGAAACGTTGGCCAAAAAACAATCAAGCTCAGAAAACACACAAGACCCAAGTGTATTTCCTTCTAGCCCTGATGATGTTCCCTAGTTGGGTCATGAAACGTTGGCCAAAAATCAATCAAGCTCGGAAAACACAAAAGACCCAAGTCTATTCCCTTCTAGCACTGATGATGTTCCCTAGTTGGGTCATGAAACGTTGGACAAAAAACAATCAAGCTCGGAAAACACACAAGACCCAAGTCTATTCCCTTCTAGCACTGATGATGTTCCCTAGTTGGGTCATGAGACGTCTGCAAGAAAACCTCCAAGGTCAGAGAGCACCCAGGGACTCATAGGAAGAGAGAGAGAGAGATCTTCTCATCCAGGATGCTCAGATGAAGCATCTCTTGTTGAGGTAGCCTAGAGTTAGGACATCTTATGAAGCCACCATCACCACCACCACCCTCCATGGACCTTGTCAGGTACAGAAAGGAATGCTCCCACATGGCGTGACATCACTGTGACTTCTGCAGGACCCAGGTGGCATCAACTCTGAACCATAGCAGAAAGGAGATACCGTTGTTAGGCCCGGTCAGTTTCTTACCTGAAAGATGGTGGGCTGGGCCCTGGGAGATTGTCTTCTGGCCAGGATGCCCAACCTCTGACCAGGCAGGTGGACACTCAGACTTTGCCCCCGCCCTCCTCTTCACACCCCAGGTGTCCTTTGCAAGCGCTCTCCACCTCTGCTTTCTGTCTGCAGAGGAGGTCTCCAACCTTGGCAACTTTTAAGACTTGTGGACTTCAACTCCCAGAATTCCCCAGCCAGCCTTTTGAGGAATTCTGGGAGTTGAAGTTCACATAGTCTTAAAGTGGTCAAGTTTGGGTGACCCCCTGGTCAAGATCACTGCCAATCAGCTGGGCCACGCCTATCAAACTTTACCCGTCACAACATGGCCTTGGGCTCCATAAAATCAGGGCTCTCCAACCACACTAACTTTAAAAGACTCGTGGACTTCAACTCCCAGAATTCTGGGCGTTGGAAGTCCACAAGTCTTAAAAGTTGCCAAGGTTGGGGACCCGCCCCCCCCGCCAGAAGTAACTTTTATCACGCAGTCAGTCCTGCATTGGGGCTAGGGGTTCACGGTGCGCAGCCACCTTGCACGTGAACCTACATCACAGGTTATGTTTTGGTGTGACCCAGATGATGGACGACTGGAAGGAGGTCGCCCCCCCCTCACCCTTCCTGGATAGGAAGACTGCGATTCCCTTTTACAACCCTGAGCCCCCACATTCCATCAGCCCCCCCTTTCCCCCCCCGCCCCGCCAGTGAGGTGGTGCATGCTTGCGAAGAGTAACCTGTGGCAGAGCCAGCCTTGACCATGAGCGAAAGGAGAAACGTTGGAAGATTAGCAGGTGCCGGAGAAAATGTGAACAGCAGTGGGTCTCCACCCACCCCTACCCTGAAAAAAAAAACCAGGATCCGGAGGAGCACCCCGAAATTAGCAGCTAGGAGAAGGAGGAAGCCGTGTTAAGGGGAGACGGAGCAGAGGCCGAGAAGGTGCAGAAAAAGGGGACTTGTTGACTAGACTAAGGAGAAGAAGCTGCTTAAAGGAGGAGGACTCGGAAGCCGAGGCCCTACCATCGTGGTCTTCAACATAAGGTTTGGGTTTTTTTCTCAGTTTGGACTTCTTCTTACTCTTTCTCTCCAGGAGCTCTTTAATGTGCTGAGTAACTGAGGAACAAAGAGAAGGATGAGGATGATGGGGTGGAAGGGCAAAGACAGAAAGGGGCGGGGGGGGGGGGCGGGGAAACAAGGCGCATTTCCAAAGCTCATCTGCTCAAATAAATGGACTTCAGAAGGTCCTGGGCCTCCTCCATCATTGGCCAGGTGATCCAGGAAGGAGAAGGAACTTGCCCTGAGACCCCGAGCCCCAGAGAAGCCAGCGTAAAATGTGCTTTGATTTCCAATAAATAATTTTTTTAAAAATCAACCGTTCCTCAAGGGCAGGAAAAGGCAACTCGTAGTCCTCGGCTTAACAACAGTTAATTTAATGACCAAAATATGGAGAGTCTCAGCCATCCAGGTCACGCTTGTCCCAAAGGTGCTTTTTTCAGGAGGCAACTAGACTTTCTTGTTTATAGAATAGAGTAGAGTAGAGTAGAGTAGAGTAGAGTAGAGTAGAGTAGAGTAGAGTAGAGTAGAACAGAACAGAACAGAACAGAATATATAATGGAAATGGAAATGGAAATGGAAATGGAAATGGAAATGGAAATGGAAATGGAAATGGGAATAGAATAGAATAGAATAGAATAGAATAGAATAGAATAGAATAGAATAGGGAATGCAATAGAAATAGAAATAGAAATAGAAATAGAAATAGAAATAGAAATAGAAATAGAAATAGGAATAGGAATAGGAATAGAGTAGACTAGAGTAGAATAGGAGCAGAGTAGAACAGAACAGAACAGAATAGAATATGTAATGGAAAGAAATAGGAATAGGAATAGGAATAGGAATAGGAATAGGAATAGGAATAGGAATAGGAATAGGAATAGAATAGAATAGAATAGAATAGAATAGAATAGAATAGAATAGAATAGAATAGAATAGAATAGAATAGAATAGAATAGAATAGAATAGAATAGAATAGGAATCTGGAAGGGACCTTGGAGGTCTTCTAGTCCAGCCCCCTGCTCAAGCAGGAGAACCTATACAATCTCAGACAGATTTACGTCCAGTCTCGTCTTAAAAATCTCCAGTGATGGAGCGCCCACGATTTCTGGTGGCAAGCTGTTCCACTGGTTGATTGTCCTCACTGTCAGAAACTTTTTCCTTAATTCCAGGTTGCTTCTCTCCTTGATCAGTTAGAATAGATTAGAAGCTGGAAGGGGCCTTGAAGGTCTTCTAGTCCAGCCCCCTGCTCAAGTGTTGTTGTTAGCTGCGAAGTCGTGTCCGACCCATCGTGACCCTATGGACAACGTTCCTCCAGGCCTTCCTGTCCTCTACCATCTGCTGGAGTCCATTTAAGCTCACGCCTCCTGCTTCAGGGACTCCATCCAGCCACCTCCTTCTCTGTCGTCCCCTTCTTCTCTTGCCCTCCATCTTTCCCAGCATTAGGCTCTTCTCCTGCTCAAGTAGGAGAACCAATACCATCTCAGACAAGTGACTGTTCAGTCTCTTCTCTTCTCTTTCAGAGATCAAGTGCCCACAATGTCTGGAGGCAACTTCTGTTCCACTGGATGACTCTCCTCACTCTCAGGAAGTTTCTCCTTAATGCCAGGTTGCTTCTCTCTTTCCAACTATTGTTTCTCGTCCTTCCCTCTGGTGCTTTGGAGAATAATTTGACCCCCTCTTCCTTGTGGCAGCCCCTCAGATACTGGAACGCTGCTATCATGTCTCCCCTATTTCTTCTTTTCTTTAGACTAGACATCTAAACATCTTTTCTCTGAAGACGTTTCGCTTCTCATCCAAGAAGCTTCTTCGGTTCTGGAGAAGCTTCTTGGGAGGAGTACTTCAGAACCGAAGAAGCCTCTTGCATGAGAAGCGAAACGTCTTCAGAGAAGAAACAAAAAAAGTCCAGTTGCCTCCTGAAAAAAGCCCCTTTGGGATTCTTGACCAATCAAATTGACAAGGGCACTGAAAAATGGGGCTTACGATCCTTTTTCACACTTACGACCGTGGCAGCCATTCGCCGGGGTCACGTGATCAAAACCGACACTTGGCAACTGACTCGTATTTACGACGGGGGAAATGAGACAAGACAGGTCATAAAATGGGGCCAAGCTGACTTAGCAACAGAAAATGTTGGCCTCAGCTGTGGCCACTGGAGTCGAGGACTACCTGTATTTTACCTTTCCTGGATCAATCACTGACCAATCAAGGGAACGTGCAATGAAGGGAGAGGACAACACAAGGGTACACAACGAACAAAATCCTTCCACCGTCGAGTTCTCGCAACTCACAACATCAAATGAAAGCAGTGATGTCGGAGAAAGAGTTTGGGAAGTGGGGATGCTTGAAATACCCAATTCTGTCAACTAAGCAATATCTTCTCCAAGGAGTATCAGCGTGGGAAAGCATGTGTGTGTGCATTTACTAGCTTTTCCTGATGGGATGGACTCCACTCACGGTCATCTTAGGACACAGACACCACAACTCGTCAGCTAGCTGAGGGGTCTTCAAACCTGGCCCTTTTATGACTTGTGGACTTCAACTCCCAGGCTGAGGAATTCTGGGAGCTGAAGTCCACAAGTCATAAAAGGGCCAGGTTTGAAGACCCCTCAACTAGGCTAATGCTTCCTGTAAGTAAACCATTTGTGGTTGTTCTCCTTACCTTCTTGTGATGTCAGGATAGATGTTGGATAAATGCTGATTTTATAAGGTCTCCATCAAGCAAAAACCTGGACAAAGTGATGAACATGCAGAGTACAATATAACAGAGTTGGAAGGGACCTCGGAGGTCTTCTAGTCCAACCACCTCCTCAAGCAGGAGACCCTAGAACGTTCTGGACAAATTGGTGTCCGATCTCTTCTTGAAAACCTCCAGCGATGGAGCACCCGCAACTTCTGGAGGCAGGTGGTTCCACTGATCAGTTGTTCTCCCTGTCTGGATCTCGCCTCGATTAGTTTCCATCTGTTACTTCTTGTCTTGGCCTCAGGTGCTTTGGAGAAGAGGTGGACCCCCTCTTCTCTGAGAGAGCCCCTTAAATATTGGCAGTCTGCTCTCAAGTCACACCTTGTCCTTCTCTCCAATGGCTAGACATACCTAGTTCCCTCAGTTGTTCATCATATGATCAGGGGTCTTCAAACTTGGCCCTTTTATGACTTGTGGACCTCAACTCCCAGAATTTGAAGACCCCTGATTATATGGGTTAGCCTCCAGACCATTGTCCTCCGAGCTGTTCTTCTCTGGACTCTTTCTCTGGTCTCAACCTCTCAACATGGATCTTCTAGTAGTCCAACCCTCTGCTCAAGCAGGAGACCCTATACCAATTTCAGACAAATGGTTGTCCAACCTCTTCTTGAAAACCTCCAGTGATGGAGCACCCACAACTTCTGAAGGCAAGCCCTTCCACGGGGTTAATTTTAATTTTAATTGGGGTTTTTATTTTTTCAGGGATTGATGTAATTTTTTTAAATTGTTTTTAACTTTTGTATTCCTTGTTTTAAATACCCTGTAAACCGCCCTGAGTCCTTCGGGAAAGGGCGGTATATAAATCCAATAAAATAAAAATAAATAAATAAATAAATTGTCCTCACTGTTTGGAAGTTTCTCCTTAATTCTAGGTTGCATACACCTAGTTTCTGCAACTGTTCATTGTATGATTTACCTCCAGTCCCCTAATCATCTTTGTTACTCTTTCTAGACTACAAAGGTGCCCTGTTGTCCGGCCTCTGAGGTAGCTGAGCACCACCCTCAGGGCCACCATCTCATCCCCCTGAATTGCTTGTGGGTGAAACAAGACACTCCATTCAGGAGCACGTCACAGCTGACAACCAAGCCCTCCTTGTGCAAGTCCAACCATCCATGGGGAAGAGGCAGGGGGAGGAGGAGGAGAGGTCCAGTAGCTTGAGTTGACTTCCTTGGCTGTCAATCCAAGGGCTTTGGACCTGTGTTGGAAAGCCACCGAGACAACTTGAGGCATCTCCGCAGGCTGTACGCGGATGAGCATGCTGAACAACCAAGCCTAACCGCGTGGATGGACTCGCACGCGGAGGCTTAACGTGGAGCTGGGTCTGTGGCAGCCCAGGGTGCGGTGGGTAGCGCTATCCTGGGTCTTTGAACCCACAAGGCATGCTCTTTGTCAGGCCACTGTACAGTGTGTGAACCACATCATGGGTTGTGTTAATCAGGCAGGTGTGAACCTGCCCCCGCCCACCAAGGCCTGATTTTTGTCACGCTCTCCCTGGGGGGACCAGCAAGGAGTTCCTAGCCAGCACCATATTATTTTGGTGGTGCCTCCATTCTGATTCAAAGCCTGGTCATTCCAGGAACCTGGTCATCTAATTAAAGACCGTGGTGGGGCAGCCCACTGAGATAATCAAGGGCTGCTGGAGAAGGAGAAGTTACTTTTCCAGCTTCAGAGCAGGAAATTGAAACGAGTTATGGAGAGATGTCCACCCTAGGAATATGCCTGTCAAGAAGGACTTTTAAGGATGTTGTAAGCTGCGAAGTTGTCTGACCCATCGCAACCCCATGGACAACGTTCCTCCAGGCCTTCCTGTCCTCTACCATCCTCTGGATTCCATTTAAGCTTATGCCTACTGCTTCAGTGACTCCATCCAGCCACCTCATTCTCTGTCGTCTCCTTCTTCTCCAGTGAGTCCTTCCTTCTCATTAGGTGGCCAAAGGATTTGAGTTTCAGCTTCAGGATCTGGCCTTCTAAAGAGCAGTCAGGGTTGATCTCCTCTAGGACTGACCGGTTTGATCGCCTTGCAGTCCGAGGGACTCGCAGGAGTCTTCTCCAGCACCAAAGTTCAAAGGCCTCAATTCTTTGGCGCTCGGCCTTTCTTATGGTCCAACTTTCACAGCCATACATTGCAACTGGGAAGACCATAGCCTTGACTATACGCACTTTTGTTGACAGGGTGACGTCTCTGCTTTTTAGTGTGCGGTCTAGATTTGCCATGGCTTTCCTCCCCAGGAGCAAGCGTCTTTTAATTGCTTGGCTACAGTCCCCATCTGCGGTGATCTTGGAGCCCAGGAAAATAAAATCTGTCACTACCTCCATTTCTTCCCCATCTATTTGCCAGGAATTGAGAGGGCCGGACGCCATGATCTTCGTTTTCTTAATGTTTAGTTTCAACCCAACTTTTGCACTCTTTTGCACTTTTAAGGTTTGAATGGGTCTTTCCAATCTTGTCCACTTTTAAGACTGGTGGACTTCAGCTCCCAGCATTCCCCAGCCAGCACATTTGTCATAAAGTGGACACTGTTGGAGACCTCTTCGTTAGAAGGCCTCAGGCAGAGGATTTGTCTCCAGTTCCTGGAGAAACCAAGTATCCATTTGACCTTCTGGGGCCTTCAAGTCAATGGCAAGGTCTACCATCTTGTGGAAACTCGTCAAGTCGAGAGAAAAAAAACACAACACCTTCTTAAGGACACCTTTTGCGGAGAACAGAAGCCTTGGTTTCACCAATCGTCGGTGGTTAAATCAAGGCTGGAGTTTTAGCCGGGAAGGGAGTCTAAGGAAAGCCCATCCCAGCCTCGAATGCGAAACACAACAGCACAAGGGTGGGCCTCATGCCAGCTTGCTGTCGCCCACACACAGCCCACCCGCAACCTCACATCACAAAGAGCCGGGAGGGAAGAACAGGGGTTGTAATGTCAGGGTCTTCCAGCACGGCTGGGGTGGAAAAGGCGAGGGAGGGCCCAGTCGAAGACCGAACAAGTCAGCCTCTGTGGTGTCTGGAATGGGGACCCCCGGCCATGTCCTTGCCAGGATCCCAGTC
The DNA here is from genome assembly GCA_024294585.1 of Vipera latastei. Lineage (NCBI taxonomy): Eukaryota > Metazoa > Chordata > Lepidosauria > Squamata > Viperidae > Vipera > Vipera latastei. The sequence continues at coordinate 219,723,721 of CM044356.1, forward strand.
TTCCTTGGGCAACAATGAGAAGAATTTAAAAAATTTCTTTTGCCTGGGGGAACAGCAACATTTGCCTCTCCAGATTCTCCCACAAGATGCCCTCATTGGCTTGGCATGCCCGATCCGGAGCTCAGAATTTTGTGATCCGATTTTCTGGAGACTAATAAAGGAGAATCTGTGTGGCTCAGGGGGGGACATGTGGGTGCTCCTGGTTGCTCTCTGAGCCGGGTGGTTTCCTTGCAGACGTTTCATGACCCAAACTAGGTAACATCATCAGGGCTAGAAAGGAGGGGGGTTTGTGGAAGGGAAGAGGAGGAAGAGGAGGAGGAGGAGGAGGAGGAGGAGGAGGAGGAGGAGGCGGAGGAAATGAAATTCAATGAAATGAAATGAAATTCAATTGTGAAAAAAGTAAGGTTCTACATTTAGGCAGGAAAGCCAAATGTACAGGTATAGTATAGAGGGTACCTTGCTCAATAGTAGTAACTGTAAGAGGGACCTCGGAGTCCTAGTGGACAATCCCTTAAATAGGAGCCAGCCGTGTGCTGCAGCTGCCAAAAAAGCCAATACAGTGCTAGGCTGCATTAACAGAGGGATAGAATCGAGATCATGTGAAGTATTAATACCACTTTACAATGCCTTGGTAAGGCCACACCTGGAATACCGCATCCAGTTTTGGTCACCACAATGTAAAAAAGATGTTGAGACTCTAGAAAGAGTACAGAGAAGAGCAACAAAGATGATTAGGGGACTGGAGGCTAAAACATATAAAGAACAGTTGCTGGAATTGGGTATGTCTAGTTTAATGAAGAGAAGGGTGAGGGGTGACATGATAGCAGTTATTCCAGTATCTCAGGGGCTGCCCCAAAGAAGAGGGAGTCAAGCTATTCTCCAAAGCGCCCAAAGGCAGGACAAGAAGCAACAGATGGAAACTAGTCAAGGAGAGAAGCAACCTAGAACTAAGGAGAAACTTCCTGACAGTTAGAACAATTAACCAGTGGAACTACCTGCCTCCAGAAGCTGTGAGTGCTCCAACACTGGAAGTTTTTAAGAAGAGTCTGGACAGGCATTTGTTTGAAAGGGTATAGGGTTCCCTGCCTGAGCAGGGGGTTGGACTAAATGACCTCCAAGGTCCCTTCCAACTTTATTATTATTGTTGTTGTTGTTGTTATGTTGTTGTTGTTTTCCTTTGTTCTGTTTCACC